>CM021103.1:627118209-627268843 GCA_007115665.2 Sequoiadendron giganteum
GAGAGAGATAGAAGGAGTGATTAAGGGTTGAGGGTAGAGGATAGAGGGTATAAGGGTTAAGGGTATATGGTAGACAAGAGATAGACAAAAGGAGTGAGTGAATGAGAGAGAGTTGAGAGAGGGAGAGGGAGTAGGAGAGATATATTTGAGAGAGAGAGGGAGGGAGTGGGAGAGAGATAGAGGGTATAAGAGTTAAGGGTGGATAGTAGAGGGGAGAGACACATAATTAGGATATAGGGGTTGAGGGTATAAGGGTTAATGGTTAAGGGTAGAGGGTAGAGGGGAGAGAGACAAAAGGAGTGAGTGAATGAGAGAGAGATTTGAGAGAGGGAGAGGGGGTAAGAGGGAGCGATTTGGGAGAGAGAGAGGGAGGGAGTGGGAGAGAGATAAAGGGTAGAGGATAGAGGATAAAGGATGGAGGATAGAGGATAGAGGGATATAATTAGGCTTTAAGGGTTGAGGGTAGAGGATAGAGGGTATAAGGGTATAAGGGTAGAGGGGGAAAGACAAAAGGAGTGAGTGAATGAGAGAGAGAGAGTTGAGAGAGGGTAGGAGGGAGAGACTTGAGAGAGAGAGAGACAAAGGTAGTGGGAGAGAGATAGAGGGTAGAGGATAGAGAAGAGAGAGATAGAATTAAGGTATATAGGGTATAGACAAATAGAGAAAAAAATATATAAAAAAATCAACTTTCTCATAATGCGAGCATGTTTTGAACAAGTAGAAATGTGGCCATTTTTAGCAAGAAATAATGTGCACCTGTTATAATGTGAGCGCATTATAACACGACCGTGTTATAACACGACCGTGTTATAACACGACCATGTTTTGGCTTGCTATAAAAAATGGTAAAATACTCAATATACTCATGATCTCAAGGCCCACATTCTACATATTCTCCTGGTTTTGTGCATGCTCCAACAAAAAGTAGCTTTTTGATGATGTTGTGAAGTTTGCATGCATGTTTTTCACATTCTACAACCTTTGCATTAAATAGTAGAATTTTCAAGTTGAAAGGCATATAATATCAATTTAAGTCTAAATTCCATTCAAAAGTGATATACAATTGAAGTTTGGAGGGGAACAAGCTTCTGAAAAAGTCAAATTATTGAGTTTGAAGAAAGAAGAAGCAAAATCTACATAATTGGGTAGAACTCCTCCATTTCAAACTCTGGTTTTTTAGGTATGTGAAGTCTTTACACAATTTATTTCATTCTATTATGGCTTGGTTTCATTTTTGTTATTTTGCATATTCCATGTTGATCATTGTTTGTTTGCCATTATAGCCTTAGGTTTTAATGCACATTTTAAATTACACAATTCTATACACTTGTCGATGACATTTTTAAACTAGATCTCTTTGAGGAATTTTATTATTTAACAATTGACTTACCTTGTGTATGCTTCCACATTTTTTATACACGTATATATGACATAAGTATTAAGAAAGTAAAAAAAAAATCATCTCTCAATCCTTTATTGTGGATGTGCATACCACTCTCCAAAGCTTTCTGATGTAGAGCATCTATACAATTCCAAAAACTTCAAGGGTAATTCTGACCCTAATCCCAAACTGAGAAGATCAACGAAACTTTCAACCAAGACTCACTTAAACTTTCAACCAAAATCCACAACTTTGTAACTTGTTTCACTTTTCTAAAAGGCACCAACTTACCAAATTAGGTTACCAACTCACCACAAACCCTAAAAAACACCTTGAACATCATTATCTTTATTGGTTCAAAACAAAAAAATCATTGGAAAACTCCGAATCACTCAACTCATCAAACATTCTCACCAAGACACCTATTTGCACCTTGTTTCCACATTGCTATAAAGTACTAAAACAATAAATCTTGACTCCAAAACTTTATTGATGTAACTAGGGGAGGTCTTTCAACACACTTATCAAAAAATCCAACCAAAAAAACAACTATCAGTTCTCCAAAATCTCTAATTCACACTATCTGAACCAATTCTCACAATTTCCTTATAGCATCGAAAATCAAATCAATCAGGTAAATCTTCTCAATGGAATTATTTCAAACCAAAACTTGAATCATTTCAAAGACCCATAAGGGCACCTTTTAACATATCTCAAATACACAATAGGTTTCTTTTTCACAACTCACTCAAATCAGGCATCTAATGCCAACTAGGCCTCAAATTAGGCATATTTTCCAAAGGGAATCAATCTTAAACTTTCCCTTTCACTTCAAATTCACTTGTGTAGAAATCTACATGTCTCAAAATCTAGGATTCCACACTTGTTAGAAAATCATCCACCGAAGTACCAAACTCGAAAACCCCCTTTCTAATAAAAAACCTAGGGTTTTATTGAAAGTCTTGCTTCAAATCCTCTCACAAATCTTCAATCACTTCAAACAGGACCCAATTGATTTGTGAAAACTCAATTCATCAAGAAATCACATTACTCCATCATAATTCTCACTTTTCCATATCAAAACTCAGTATTTCACTTGGAAAACTCAATTTTCCCCTCCAGGGCAACATGCCCAACACCTTATTCCACCTCCCCTGCACTCACATACATTATCCACACCTGCCCCACATTCTATTTGGCCATTCCACCAAGATACAACAATGGAAAATAGGTGGAATGGCCTAATTTGATATTTTAAGGCCTCAAATTCTTAACTCTGCTTTACACAGGTAGTTTTGGGAAAACAACTCAAAATCCCTCCAAATAGGATATTAGACTATAAAATCCTGAAAAAAAAAGTTAATTCATGATAAAAATGAATCCAACAAGTTTATGAGCAATTAGTTACTATACGGGATCGTACAGGTTTGAACAAGAGGGAAAAATACAAAAAATATAATAAAATCGGCAATATTTCAATTTTTTCTTATTCCAAATCTTGAAAAGAAAAATTACATAGATTTCTTTTACCTTATTTATGATTTTTCCCTCCAAACTAATTGTCCAACTCCCAAAAACTAGCTTTTGAATGCTTATGACCGTTGGTATTCCCTTACAAGGCAATTTTGCAATTTTTGATGACAACTTTACAAGTTTTCAATACTTTGGACTTTTTGCAAACTTGACCTTCTAAAAACCTAATATTAATCTAAAATGTCAAATTAAAATAGAAAATGGTCTCATAGACCTTATTTTATGCAAAAAAACCAAAATCCTAAACCCCAGACCTTAAAACCTTGAATTGACAAAAAAAAATTAAATGGTGCCCTTGCACCATTTACCAGGCCCAAATTCTTCTTAACCATCATCATCTTAGCAGGAAAAAAGAAAAATTACCTTTTCATAAAACAATATCATCAGTTTCACAACTTATTGCACTCAGTTTGTATATGTATGTACATGGTAACCAAACCACCTCCAAGCCTTTACCATTGTCATTTCACCAAACCCTAACCTGTAGGCACCATTATTTGCATGGAAATTGATGCAGAGGATCAATCGATACACAATTTTTTTGACAAGAATTAAAGACTAGGGCTTGATTGACTCCCTAACACACTCAAAAAGTTTCATCAAAGGAATAGGCTTACAAGGTCTCCAATCCACACCAAGGGTTTAAGGTCTTTACATGAATCTTATAAGGCATCTAACAAGATTAAGAAAATAAACCATACACAACTGGACCACTCAAACTACTAAGAAACACCATTTTGTAGCAACACTACTCCAAGCCACCTACAAGCTAGTAGTCCTTCCATAGGGGATTGTCACTCATATATTTTGACTCAGTTCACCAATCAAGACTGTAAAAACATTTTTGGATACCCTTTTCCAAGATCTAAAACATATGTCAAAACCACTATAGACTCTTTTGGAAGAAACAACTCAAACTAGCACTGCTCCGCTAAGACAAGAAGGCTATTTAGGCCACTTTCCCAAAGAGATACCCTTCAAATATTTTTAGCCATAAATAATTACAATTCAAACACACTATACCAACTAACCAAAGACCATTCTCATAATATTGGGTGGAGCTACAAATATTTTACTCACCAAATTCTTAGAACTCAACTTTAAAGCCAAATAGGCTTGCAACCAAGGATGGTTTATTGAAACCTGGGCTTCCACTACACCCCACATGCTACCAAAACTTGAAACACCCTAGAAATAGCCTACACATTCTTTAAAAATCATCTCCCAACCTTTACCACTGTTATTTCATTAGACTCTTACTTCAAACCTCCATTTTGGGTCAATACTCATAAGGAAACATCTAGGACAACAACTCAAAATCACTCCAATCATCTCCCCAACTCTTGAATCCTTATTAAGCATTGAAAACTACCTAATATCATTATTTCCAATTAGTTTCAATCAAAACCATCAGAGATAATAAGAATAAATGCATTTTTAGTGTCTCAAAACCCTAAAATAGGGTTTATTGAAAGTCATATTCCCATGCCCTATCTCAGCTTTCCAAAGCATAAAACATGCTCCAAATGACCTGAAAAATCTTAAACAACCTTAATTTTTTTCTGCCCCAAGTGCTTACTACACTTTCCTTCTCATAACCACCAATTTTCACTCAAATGCATAATATTGTCAACTAGGGCACCATGCCCAAACACTCAACTTCATCTCCCCCGCTCTTTCCAAAGCTTCAAACACCTTTTAAAAGGTTTTCAAACACTTTTTGAACTGATATCCAACCTTCTTGAGTGCATTTAAAACGAATTTCAACTTGTAGCCATTACTTTCATAGGAAAAACTCAGAAAATTCAGTGGGGGCAACAATCAAAACCTCACCAAATCTTATTCCTTGCTCAAATTCCTACATCTACATATAATAAATTTTTGGACACTCTTTATGTCCTTACATAAAATATCACAAAAACTCATACAACTATTTAGGAACAAAACCCTCAAACATGTGCTTCTATGTTGTCCTAGACCTTCAATCAGGCCACTTTCACAAAGGAACACCCCTTTAAAATTACTAACCACCCAAAATTTATTTGGAAAGTCATGTACCAGGTTGTAAAACCTCAAGATCCACCATTTTTAATCAAATGAAGACCGACTAACTCACCCAACCATGAAACCATCAATTTGGCTTGTTTTAGGGAGGGTTTATTAGAAATATGCCTTCCAAAACTGTTTTCAATCTAACAACACTTCAAACACCTTGGAAATTGTTTGCACAAACTTAATTAACCTTCAAAAGTTTTTAGCCTTAAGAGTTTCACCTATCACCACCCTCTAACCGCCAAATTTGAAAAAAAAAAAAAAGGAATGCCATCAAGGGTATCACACTAAACCACTTTCAAGGCCTCCCTTGCTCGTAAATCTCATTAAAACATCTATTCCTACCATTTTGGACTCATTCCATTGAGTGGTAGCATTGAAAATAGGTGGAATGAGTCAATTTCTCATTTTAAGAAACAACAACCCTTCAAAACAGGGTTTCAAACCTTATTCATGACAAAAAATACATAACACACCTAATGACCTATCACAAAACCAAAATTTCAATTTAGATAGGTGCCCCTACACCACATGGCTTCTCCATGCTTCCATTTTCAACGTATCTTGCAATCATGGCATGCCACATTACCACATTTATTTAAGGCATTCCATCGAAAAAATTCATGTGACCTTTGTCTATGCTAGAAATACTCTTCTAGAGGATGATTGTAAGCATTTTATTTGAAGCCTTCAAAGACATATATTTCATTTATTTGAATGGATACATTTTTTAGGGACTAATATTCATCTCATTACCATGCTATAGGTAAAATTATCCACCATGCCAAAGAAATGAAAAGGGAATAAACTAGCAGACGAAGAGTATGAAACCTTCAAAGCAAAGGAGAGAGAACGAGTGGAAACATATCATGAAAAGAAGAAATTGGAAATGATTGACGAAAACAAGCCAACTGAAGAGGAACCTCAACCGTCAAAAAGAGAACAAGCATTGGTAGCACAAAAGGCACAAATTCGAAATCATCATGGTAAGATAGATTCATATACCATAGTTAGAGACACACCGTCTACGACAAGTGAATATGATGGGACACCATTAAGCACAAGAGAATATGGAGGGACACCATCTACCGCAAGTGAATATGGAGGGGTACCATCTATCACAAGTGAATATGGTTGGACACCATCCATCACATCTCAAGTTGAGAGTACATCATCACTTGAATTTGATGAAGAAGGTATGCCATCATCCCCACGTGAACCTCAAGGTATGTCTTCTACTCCACCCACGAAGGGAGGTACGCAATCTAGCCCAGCTCAACTAAATATTGATCAAATTCGTAATGTTGAGGAGTATGTACCTGGAGAACTCCACCTAAATTTTTTTGTAGGAATCCAAAGTATTTGATTAATTTTGATGAGGATATTTTGTAGCACATGGAAGGTAAGATTGCAACACACACTTGTAGAAGATATGTTTATAAGATTTGGAAATTGTTCTTTGAAAGGCTAAATGAGAATGCAAGATTTCAACTATTTGTTGAAACGATGCAGGGTGTAAAGTATAGAAACATCATGAAGACTCTTGGGTTGAGAACATCGAATGCATCAAGTGAAAACTATAAAGAGCAGAAAAATCCTTATAAAAAAATCGACAATACTTAAAATAAATTTCATTATATTCCAAATAAAGTTGTCATCTCTTTATTTCATTCATCAAAATACAAGTTGATTACATACAATGACATAAAATTCAATAAGATATCTTTATAATTGTTTAGTCTAAATCTTACAAGTGTCGAAATACACATTTCAAACAATAAATACAATGGATGATACAAATCCAGTTTACAAAGCTGAGACTTAGGTATTCAGTCGTCATAAGCTCATCATTACATACATCATGAATAATGAAGCATTAAAAGAAGATACATTCTGTCGATCTTTTATCCATAAGAAAATCTTCAAAAGAAGATGAGAACAAGAATTAGGCACTTTTCCGCCCAACCTCAAAGCTTACGCTTCCCCAAAATTTCTTAGTCAATCAAGAAATACCCAACCCTACACGAATTGCTTAGCAAAAAGCAGTCTACGAGCAAGATGGAATCTGGTGCATGCCTAGTACTACTAGTAAACCACAAGCATTTTCATTTTTCTAATTCAGTTAAGAAAGAAGCAAGTTCGATACTAGGATATGGTAGAGAGTTCAATAATCCATCTATTTCAATAGTTCAAAAATTACTTGGCCAAGTAAAATGTCATGCACGAAAATAAAAAGCAGTTTTGGAAAAAGCAAAACTAAACTCTCTATTTACCCATATTCGGCACCCGTCCCGAAAGGTAACTTTCCCAAAAACATCACATGCAAAATTATCTATGATTCATGCATGGTTCAAACAATCAAATGCATTCTTTCGCAATCTTTCAAAATATCAACTGAAAACAATGTTTAAAACGAAAACAATTTATAAATGAGCTTCTTTTCATTGCTCAACTCACAAAAGTCTTAAAATCAATATTTTAAATATAGTAATCTAATAATCTAAAAAATATTTTGAATGAAGGTGTAACTCCAATATGTTGAATACTACATATAAAAACGTTAAATCAAAAGAGTAGACATTCAATTGTTTCATACTCTCATTTAATTTAAGTTGTTTCAAACAAAAAATAGATCAAAACTCAAGTTAAAACATTTTATTTCAAGTTAATCCTATTTTCAGCGTTTTTAATAACAATCATCTATCAAATTAAATCTAACTGTTTTAAAATTCTTAGTTTTGATAGTTTTCAAGAAAAACGTGATTTGCAAGTTTCAGTAATTCTCCATTCCCAATTTGTGTTTAAAAATCAAAATTAAAATTACATTTTATGTTTTTCTATCAGCATAGTCTAACTGTTTTCTGTCAGAATAATTTTGTTTTTCTCAAAATGGTAAGATCGTTTCCATATTCAATACGTATTTCTAATTTTTAGTTTACTGTTCTAAGCATGATTTAAAGTAGAATTAGTCAAATTCTCAGCAAAAATAAATAAATTTTATGTTTAATATGTTTTTGAATCTAAATCTAAAAATTTAGTTTTCTATTTAAGTTTGTCCCCAAATTTGATGATTTCAATCAAATATTTTTCCTAAATCTCAGTCTCTAAATTTGATCAAAAGTTTTGGAAATTAATATAATTTTGGTTTACGAAAAAAATCAGAGATTCTTCAGTTGATTATTTCAATATGATTAGTTTATAGTTAAATAAAATTTTAAGGAATAGTTTTTGCAACAGTCCTATAAATCTCTCTTTTCCAATTTCATCAATCAAGATTTTGTTCTTCTATAATTTAATATTGATTTTTCCAGAATTTAAGAATAGAATTGAAAGATTCATTTAAATGTTAAATTTACAAATTCTTACCTGGTAAATTCCCTCTGCCTTTTCTCCTCTGGCTTTTCTGCTCTTATTCTAATTGTTATTTTCTCTCTTTCCCTAGTTTCTATTTGCGCCTTTCCTTGGTGCGCAAGTGTGAAGGTAAATGACTATTCTTTTTCTACTTTTATTTTGCTGCTAACTTTTCTTCTTCCTCTGTGCAAGTGTAGAAGAGAGTGGGGAGGGAAGAGGCAGTGCGTGCCTTCCCTGGCTGTACCTTCTCCTTCTCTGGGTGCGTGGAAGAGGGGAGACAGTCTCCCTTATTGCTGCATAGGATGCAAAGTATGAAGAGGGGGCTGTCTATGTTTGTAGAAGGTGTGGAGACCTCCTTGTTGCGTGGGGAGTGATTCCCAGCTTGCTGCGTGAGGGAGATGGTGGTGGCTGCACCTAACTCTCCTTCCAAATCTGCAATGGCCGCACCTCCTTGGATTGGCTCCTGCGTGGATTGTGATAGGGAAGTGTATTATGTAAGGGGGAAAGCTATCAGATGCGAATGGAAAGGAGCTAAAGCTTCCCTAGAAACTGTGTAGGAATAGTTAACTGTCCCTGTTCTTATTTCGATCAAGATCCCACTTTTAAAATGAAAAATTTCAGAGTCTTTTCAATTTCAAAATTCTCTGTGTCCAAATTTTTTGTGTGTCCCCATCCGAATTTTCAATCTGATATTTATCTATTTTACATGCATTCATGCAAAATTGAGATCCACCATTTTCTCATTCTGATCTTCAGATCAGTATTTAAACTTTCAGTTATGATATTTTAAGATATTTTTCATTCTTTGAGTTTAACTGAAGTTCATCTTTTGAATGCAAATTCAATTTTTAATTTTTTGAACGGATGTTTGTTTCAATTTCTCAATTTAACTAAGTTTAAATATGAATTCTATCTCATAATATTAAAATCCATTAATTTCACTATTTTCAATTTAAATAGCATTTTAAATTTTAAAAAAACACTTTATTTAATTAATTTGAATCAAATTTTGAAAATGAAAATTCTATTTCATTTTAATTTTGAAATTTCAACTTAATACTTCCAAAATAGTAATAAAATATTAAACAAGCATTCTATTTATTTAATTTACGTTAAATTTCATTAATTTAACAAAATAATTGTTTAAGCACATGCATTCTTGCAATTTTAGAGAAATCACACTAAAACTACAATTTTCAATTCGCAAGCATGATATACGCACAATACATTAAAATATAAATCTACATGAGTGTGTGAAATCCCATATATTACGTCAATCGGCTAAACAACTCTACCTGATCATTATTCTCGCCTTCAACTTCGTTCACCTGTTTCCTGCGTTCACTTGCACTCGATTTATCATCAGTAATGACAAACCCCAAAATAAACATAAATATAATCCAAATCATAATACCTAAATTTCAATTTCAATTTAATTTCAACTTCATTTCACTTCGAATTTCAATTTAACCATCTTTAAATAATCATTAATTTTAATCTAAATTTGACATTATAATTAATGTCTACATTTAACAAGTCTATAAAAATCCATACGTGACATCCTTCCCCTCTTGGAAGAGACATCGTCTCAATGTCTTATTAGTCATTCAATAAGTATAACATCATCATCATTATTAAAACATACTATCTCAATCAATAACATAGTATCTCAGTAACTAAAACATAGTATCTCAATCAAGCATAATGAAATAGTAACTAATCAACATATTTCTCCAACATAAATATAAGCAAATAGTAGCATCCATGCTATCAAAGTTCACAACATGTGAATCAAAACTGGAGTATCAAGTATATCCGCACAAAACAACTACTAATCTATGAAAGAAAATGAGGAAAATGACGGTCTATCGTCTCAGAATCCTCCCATGTAGCACTGTCCTCAATATACTGGTCCCACTGGACCTTATACTGGGTACTATATCTATTACGTAGCTTAATGCTACGCCTGTCTAGGATTCAGTTGGGCTCCACTAGTACCACCCCTGGATCCTGTACTTGTAATGAACGCCAATCAAGAATATGAGTCACATCATGATGATAAGGTTTCAACAAAGAAACATGGAAAACATTATGGAGTCGAGCAAGAGGAGGTGGTAACACTAGTCTATAAGCAACTGGATTAATAACTTCTAGTACATCAAATGGTCCCACATATCTTGGTGCCAACTTTGATGATTTCCCAAATGAGATAGAGCTCTTATGAGGCTTAACCCTCAAGAAGACTTTATCTCCTGCAACAAATTGTCTAAAAATCCCGTTCCTATCAACATAGCTCTTTTGTCTATCAGCTGCTTCCTTCAACCTACCCTTGATCAACTTCATCTGATCATCCATTTACTTGAGCATATCTAGACCAATAATTACCCTGCCTTCTATCTTGTCCCAACTAATGGGTGTGCGACATTTCCATCCATACAGTGCTTCAAAAGGTGCCATACTCAATGAAGAATGGTATGAGTTGTTGTAGGAAAACTCAACCAATGGCAAATATTCTTCCCACTTGCACTGTTGATCCATGTAGTACATCCTCAACAAGTCCTCCACAAATTGATTGACCCTTTCAGTTTGGCCATCGGTTTGTGGGTGATATGCAGAACTAAAATTCAGTTTAGTTCCCAAAGCTGCATTCAGTGTAGTCCAGAACCTAGATGTCATCTTGGTATCTCTATCAGAGATAATGGTCTTTGTTACACCATGCAATCTGAATATCTCTTGCACGTATTTCCTTGCAAGAGTCAATGATCCATCTTTCAAATTTGCAAGTATGAAATGTGAAACCTTCATCAACTTATCCACAACTACTAAGATAGTATCATGCCTATTTCTACTCAAAGGTAATCCTTGGATAAAGTCCATACTGATTACTTGCCACTTATACTTAGGTATATCGTGGGGATACAAAAGTTTTGCTGGATGCAGATGCTCAACCTTGACTCGCTGGCATTCCAAACATCTAGCCACGTACTCCACGACATATTTCTTAAGTTTAGGCCAAAAATACAAAGCCTTCAACTTTGCCACCATCTTCATAACTCCTAGATGCCTTGAATAAGGTGCATCATGAACTTCCTCAAGTATCAAATTCCTCAAATCTACACCCTCTGGGATATACATCCTTCCTTGATATCTGACAATACAATCATTCTCCATCACATAACCATCAAATCTGTGATCTGAAGGATCCGCCTCTAAGGCTTGTCTAACCCTGTCATAATATTCACCACCTAGAAGGTACTGCAATACTTGCTGTCTCAAATTTGACCTTGTGGTCACCATAGCAGATAGATGTCTTCTCGTGCTAAGAGCATCATCAAATCTATTCTCCTTACCTTTGATATACTCAATACCAAAATGGTACTCACTTAGGAACTCAAGCCACCTCCTTTGTCTCACATTGAGGTTCGGCTATGTGGAGATGTACTTAAGTTCCAAATGATTAGTCTTAAGCTCAAATGGCTTCCCTAGGAGATAAAGTCTCCACATCTGAAATGCATGCAAAAAATCCGTAAGCTCAAGATCGTGTGGCGCATAGTTCAACTCATACTGCTTCAATTTCCTAGACTCATATGCCACCACTTTACCTTCCTGCATTAGCACAGCTCCTACACCTTCACCTGATGTGTCTATAATCACAACAAAGTGACCATTAGGATCCGGTATAGTCAACACTGGTGCTGATGTCAACTTCTGCTTAAGAATCTGAAATGCTTCCTTGCACTTCTCTGTCCACTCATATCTCTTTCTCTTCTTCTGAAGATAAGTAATAGGTGCTGCAATTCTAGAAAACCCTTCCACATACTTCCTGTAGTAACTTGCAAGTCCCATGAAACTACGAACTTTAGTGACACTTTGCGGTGTTGGCCAATCTACTATTGCCTCTATCTTCGCAGGATCAACTGAGATTCCCTCAGTAGATATCACATGCCCCAAATAGTGAACCTTCTTCTGAAAGAAAGTACACTTCGAAAACTTTCCAAAAAGCTTTCGATCTCTCAGTCGTTGCAAAAAAATTCTCAAGTGCTCCTCGTGTTCCTCTTCTATCTTAGAGTAGATCAGAATTTCATCAATATAAAAAAAAACAAATCATCCAAACAGTCTTAGAAGATACTGCTCATAAGGTTCATGAATGTCGCTGGAGCATTCGTTAGGCCAAAAGGTACCACGGTGAGCTCGTAGTGCCCATACCGAGTTTTGAAAGCTATCTTCGGAATGTCTTCATCCTTAATCCTCAATTGGTGGTAACCTGATCTAAGATCAAACTTAGAAAACACAGTGGCCCCTTTCATCTGATCAAACAACTCATCTATCCTAGGTAGAGGATACGTGTTCTTGATGGTAACCTTATTAAGCATCCTATAATCAATACATAGTCACAAGGTTCCATCCTTCTTCTTAACAAATATTACCATTGCACCCCATGGCGATACACTCGGCCTTATGAATCCCCGTTTTAGCATCTCTTGCAACTAAGCTTTCAATTCATACAACTCAGTAGTAGTCATTCTGTAAGGAGCTTTGGATTGTGACTCCGTTCCAGGTAACAGTTCAATCGAGAATTCAAATTCTCTCTTCGGCAGTAATTCTGTAAGTTCTTCTAGAAAGATATCCAAGAACTCTCTGAGAATTGGATAGTCCTCTAGACTCTGGTGGGCATTATCCAAGTCACTAACCAAAATAGAAAAAATGGAACATCCCTTCTGATGTGCTTTCTTTAGCTGCATAGTTGAGATGTGTCTCAACTCTAAAGGCTCTCAAGATCCTAGAATCTCTACTGGATGTCCAAAATCATCCAAACAACTCACAACCTTGTCCTCACAATTCACTATGGCTTTACGCTCAGTTAACCAATCGATCCCTAAGATCACATTATAAGAACCCAACGGTGCTACGTAAAGGTTAACTTGGGTTTGGAAGTTAGGTAATTCTAAATCATTGCATGATAAACATATATCTACCCTCTTCTCTGCTTGATCCCCATATTGAACCATCCATGATTGTGACATAAAACCAAGTCTAACAGGTAATCTATAAACTACTTTAGGGTCTATAAAACATTCTGAAGCTCCAGTATCTATCAAAATAGAAACAGATTGACCGAAAAGCTTAGCCGACATCTAGATAGGTGTAGACTAAAATTCGGCTTGACGATTGTCAACCGCTGCATGTATTTGGTGTTGCGGTACTTGCCAATCATTACCACCTCACTGATTTCTTGTACGTTGAGTGCAATTGGATTCATAGTGATCTCCTCCACAAGTATAGCATCCACCTCATGGCCCTTGTTGACCACCTGTCCTGTTCCTGATATTGGAGAAGTTGGTGTTATTATTGTTCACCTTCTTGTTCCAGCCAAAATTACCTTCTCCTTTATCCTGGGTGTTGTTCCCCCTCTTTAGATTCCTGATTAGCTGATTATTATTGTTACTCCTCTAGTTATTGTTGTTATTTTTTTGAAACTTCTTGTTTCCAAGACTAGATTTTGCATTAACACTCTTCGTATAATTAGCCACCTGTTGCAGCTTTTGTTCTTGTTTCATGGTTTTCTCAAAGACCTCATCCATCGTCAATGGATTGTGAATGTCTACATCAACTCCAATCTGTGGCCTCAACCCTAGAATGAATTTACGGATGTGAAACCGTTCATCCATCTGATACTGCAGTACATACTTAAGGAGATTGGTGAACTTCTCCCAGTACTGGGTAATTGTAAGACCACCTTGTGCCAAATTCTGAAACTCAGTCATTTTCCTATCAAAGAACAATTATGGAAGCCACCTCTTCCTGAACAGGTTCAAGAATGCTTCCCATGTAGTTCCACTTGGTAATAACTTCTTCTCAGTCTTTTCGTTATCCCACCAAGTAGTAGCTTCTCCAGTAAGCTGGTATGCAGCCCAAACTGCCTTGGTCTCATTGGACATGTTCCTGATCTTGAAGTATTTCTCCATCTCAATGACCCAAGCTTTTTCCCCATCACCTATTGTCTTACCATCGAACTTGGGCGGTGCTACCCTTTTCAAATCTTTTTCTAATTCCCCTTCAATCCTTGCTTGAGGATTAGGTACTTCAACCCTTGAATTATCATTGTTAGGTTGCTCCTGATTTTGGGGAATTTCAACTCGAGGGTTTTGCCCTTCTCTGACACTTTGAAATTCTTGTTCCAGATTGTCCATTCTAGAACCTTGCTGATTCAAAAGCCCAAAAATCTGATCCAACCGATTAGTCTCATTGCTTGCAGAAGCTTTACCTCTTGTACCCATTATGTCTCACAGTTCCTGCATCAAGGAATGTTCATTTAGCATAATGGACAAAGGACCCTAGTGTTCAAACCTAGGGCTCTGATACCAAATGTAAAGAGCGAAAAAATCCTTAAAAACAAATTGACAATACTTAAAATAAATTCTATTATATTCCAAATAAAGTTGTCATCTCTTCATTTCATTCATCAAAATACAAGTCGATTACATACAACGACATAAAATTCAAAAATATATCTTTATAATAATTTAGTCTAAATCTTACAAGTGTCGAAATAGATATTTTAAATAATAAATACAATGGATGATACAAATCCATTTTACAAAACTGAGACTTAGGCATTCGGTCGCCATAAGCTCGTCATTACATACATCATGAATAATAAAGCATTAAAAGAAGATACAGTCTGTCGATCTTCCATCCATAAGAAAATATTCAAAAGAAGATGAGAACAAGAACCAAGTGCTTTTCCACCCAACCTCGAAGCTTATACTTCCCCAGAATTTCTTAGTCAATCAAGAAATACTCGACCCTGCATGAATTGTTTAGCAAAAAGCAGTCTACGAGCAAGATGGAATCTGGTGCATGCCTAGTACTACTAGTAAACCACAAGCATTTTCATTTTTCTAATTCAGTTAAGAAAGAAGCAAGTTCGATACTAGGATATGGTAGAGAGTTCAATAATCCATCTATTTCAATGGTACAAAAATTATTTGGCCAAGTAAAATGTCATGCACGAAAATAAAAAGCAGTTTTGGAAAAAGCAAAACTACACTCTCTCTTTACCCATATTCGGCACCTGTCCCGAAAGGTAACTTTCCCAAAAACATCACATGCAAAATTATCTATGATTCATGCATGGTTCAAACAATCAAATGCATTCTTTCGCAATCTTTCAAAACATCAACTGAAAACAGTGTCTAAAATGAAAACAGTTTATAAATGAGCTTCTTTTCATTGCTCAACTCACAAAAGTCTTAAAATCAATATTTTAAATATAGTAATTTAATAATCTAAAAAAGCTTTTAAATGAAGGTGTAACTCTAGTAGGTTGAGTAATACATATAAAAATGTTAAATTAAAAGAGTACACGTTCAATTGTTTCATACTCTCATTTAATTTAAGTTGTTTAAAAAAAAGAAGATCAAAACTCAAGTTAAAACATTTTATTTCAAGTTAATCCTATTTTTCAGCTTTTTTAATAACAATCATTTATCAAATTAAATCTAACTGTTTTAAAATTCTTAGTTTTGACAGTTTTCAAGAAAAACATGATTTGCAAGTTTCAGTAATTCTCCATTCACAATTTGTGTTTAAAAATCAAAATTAAAATTATGTTTTATGTTTTTCTGTCAGCATAGTCTAACTATTTTCTGTCAGCATAATTTCGTTTTTCTCAAAATAGTAAAGATCGTTTCCAGATTTAATACATATTTCTAATTTTCAGTTTACTATTCTAAGCATGATTTAAAGTAGAATTAGTCAAATTCTCAACAAAAATAAATAAAGTTTCTGTTTAATATGTTTTTGAATCTAAATCTAAAAATTTAGTTTTCTGTTTGAGTTTGTCCCCAAATTTGATGATTTCAATCAAATATTTTTCCTAAATCTCAGTCTCTAAATTTGATCAAAAGTTTTAGAAATTAATATAATTTTGGTTTACAAAAAAATCAGAGATTCTTCAGTTGATTATTTCAATTTGATTTGTTTACAGTTAAATAAAATTTTAAGGAATAGTTTTTGCAACAGTCCTATAAATCTCTCTTTTCCAATTTCATCAATCAAGATTTTGTTCTTCTATAATTTAATATTGATTTTTCCATAATTTAAGAATAGAATTGAAAATTCATTTAAATGTTAAATTTACAAATTCTTATTTGGTAAATTCCCTCCGCCTTTTCTCCTCTGGCTTTTCTACTCTTATTCTAATTGTTATTTGCTCTCTCTTTCCTTGGTTGCTGTTTACGCCTTTCCTTGGTGCGCAAGTGTGAAGGTAAATGACTGTTCTTTTTCTGCTTTTGCTGCTAACTTTTCTTTCTTCCTCTGTGCAAGTGTAGAAGGGAGTGGGGAGGGAAGAGACTGCGTGTGCCTACCCTGGCCGCACCTTCTCCTTCTCCGGGCGAGTGGAAGAGGGGAGACAGTCTCCCTTATTTTTGCGTAGGATGCAGAGTATGAAGAGGGGGTTGTCTATGTTTGCAAAAGGCGTGGAGACCTGCTTGCTGCGTGGGGAGTGATTCCCAGCTTGCTGCATGAGGGAGATGGTGGTGGCCACGCCTAACTATCCTTCCAAATCTGCAATGGCTGCACCTCCTTGGATTGGCTCCTGCGTGGATTGTGATAGGGAAGTGTATTATGTAAGAGGGAAAGTTATCAGATGTGAATGGAAAGGAGCTAAAGCTTCCCTAGAAACTACACAGGAATAGTTAACTTCCTCTGTTCTTATTTCGATCAAGATCTCATTTTTAAAATGAAAATTTTCTGAGTCTTTTCAATTTCAAAATTCTCTATGTCCAAATTTTCTGTGTGTCCCCATCCAAATTTTCAATCTGATATTTATCTATTTTACATGCATTCATGGAAAACTGAGATCCACCATTTTCTCATTCTAATCTTTAGATCAGTATTTAAACTTTCAGTTATGATATTTTAAGATATTTTTTATTCTTTGAGTTTAACTGAAGTTCATATTTTGAATGCAAATTCAATTTTTAATTTTTTGAACGGATGTTTGTTTCAATTTCTCAATTTAACTAAGTTTAAATATGAATTCTATCTCATAATATTAAAATCCATGAATTTCACTATTTTCTATTTAAATAGCATTTTAAATTTTAAAAAAACACTTTATTTAATTAATTTGAATCAAATTTTGAAAATGAAAATTCTATTTCATTTTAATTTTGAAATTTCAACTTAATGCTTCAAAAAAAGTAATAAAATATTAAACGAGCATTCTATTTATTTAATTTACGTTAAATTTCATTAATTTAACAAAATCATCATTTAAGCACATGCATTTTTGCAATTTTAGAGAAATCACACTAAAACTAAATTTTTTAATTCGCAAGTATGATATACGCACAATACATTAAAATATAAATCTACATGAGTGTGTGAGATCCCATCTATTCGTAAACGTCAATCGGCTAAAAAACTCTACCTGATCGTTGTTCTCACCTTCAACTTCGTTCACTTGTTTCCTGCGTTCACTTGCACTCGATTTATCATCAGTAATGACAAACCCCGAAATAAACATAAATATAATCCGAATCATAATACTTTCATTTCAATTTCAATTTAATTTCAACTTCTTTTCATTTCGAATTTCAATTTAACCATCTTTAAATAATCATTAATTTTAATTTAAATTCGACATAACAATTAATGTCTACATTTAATAAGTCTATAAAAATCCATACGTTATAGAAAACACTATTGTGAAGAATCTAATGGATGCTTATGAGAGTGTGAGTAATACCTCACACTCAAAGGATAGTAATGTCACCCGATGTGTCATTACATCAACTTTGGTAAGTATTCAAACAAAGAGAACTCGTCTCATTAAAAGGATGAGTGAACAAATGAGAATTTGTAGAACTTTATCAAGAGCCCTTCAAAGGCGAGAAATAATTGAGGGCACCGATTCAAATGAATTATAGGCATTCTTGGGGAGACTGCCACAAAAAGATAAAAAAGTTGTTGAAGCATTAAGAAAAATAATTGAAGAGTATTGGAAGAATAACACAAGGCCATCTTCAAATCAAAGGAATGTGGTAAGAAGGAGAATCGATAGCCAGAACCATGAGCCACATCCAAAGCATTTTTTGGATATGAATCAAACCCATTTTTTTCATAAATTTCAACACGATTATCCTCAAATTAGTATTTCTCAAAGATATTTTGAATGTCTTAAGCCTTTATATGTCAAGATAAATCACACAACACTACTTATTGTTGTAGACTACATATTGAATTCTCTAACCATTATGATGTTTATCATTCTATATGTTTAGATTTGCATACTAACGATGTTTTGGAGGATTTTGGCTTAGAAGCCCCACCAACATCATCAAGAGAGTTCTTATAAAAAAAATTATGTGAAATAGAAGATGGCCAAATATTCTCTAAGACAACATGCTTGGATGGTTCATGAGAGCATTGCAGTGGCTTGTAGCGTATGCCAATATGTAAACATATGGAAAGCACATATGAGGTGGGACAAAAATAGTAGAGTTTAGGAAGTATTAAACTGTGGCATACGTTACAAAAGATGGGTCTCAAGCAAAGAGGTATGATTTGGTTATTGAGAACATTCCAGTATATCAATTTATGTCCATGTTTCATGACAATATAGTTTCTAAGTATGCAAGGCATACCCATAGAGCCCGATGGATGGACAAACAATTCAAGATATGCAAGGACACCTTTCCAGTTGGCAACATAGTATTAGTAGTTGAATTTATAAAGAATTGCACTCTACAACCATAGCGTGAGGTGTAGTCATAGTATTACAACTCCACACAGGTTTTGATATTTGTGCACATAACATTCACTCATGCAGCTGACAGTACAAAAGACCAAAGGAAGGTATTGAGGGAGTATCAATTTTATATTAGTTATGATTGCACAAATTCTCTAGAGTTCGTGCAAGGATGCTTCTAGATGTTCTATAGTGATTTTGCTCAGAGGGGCATAGAATACAAAAGGAATATAATATGGTTGGATAACTATGCAACACAGTTCAAGAAATTGTGCATGTTCTATTGGTTGAGCAAGAATCATGTCATTATAGGTGTTCATCATATGTGGAACTTTTGTGAGGCCAGACATGGAAAGGGGGAGCATGATGGTGCATGAGCATTCATGAAAAGAGCATTATCATGAGAAGAGTTAAAGTATAAAGACAATGCAAAGTTGATAGATGCAAGATCAATCATCAAGTGGTGCAATGCTTCGATGGGTCTAGGTAATGAAGGTACGTCTTTAGTTCATAGATATTTTTGGTTGATGGATGATACAAACATTGCACCATATGAGGATTGTTGCACACTAATAGGATTGAGTGAGCTACACTCTTTCCTTAGCTCGGATGCAAGTTCATGGAATATCAATACATAAAAGATGGCATGCTTTTGTTCTTCATGTACAATGCACGCTTGGAATGTTTGTGGGTCAGGGGAGTGGGTTGATAGATGGTTGACAAATTATCTTAGCCCACTTCACACGTATTTCCCTCCGACGGCATTGGAACTAACACATATGGAATAATTGGTCGACTTTGACCACGTATCAGATTTAGTTCAACTAGGAAATATATCTACTTGCTTAGTTTTTGAGATTCCTATTGTTATCTTACTTTTCCTTGTATTCATAATGTTGACTAATTTCAAGAGATTTGTTGCACATATCAATGCAGAGCATGTTTATGTAGTTATGGGAGATGAAGACAATGAAGAGGGAACAAACTATTACTTGTGTCATTGTGTTGAGGCCAGAAAGAAATTGGAGGCCCTAGTCATAGATGGAGAAGACATCAAATACCCTACAGGCTCAGTTGTTGTTACTGGAACGTGGCTTAGAAGGTACCCACACAAGAGTGTGAAACATTGATTATTTTAGGACTTTGACACTCATCATAAGATTCTTCATTACTTGACACAATAAAGAGTAGAGCATACTTGGATGGTTCGTTGGATTAATTTGTAAGTATGCAAATTGGTTCTTATTAATTCATACTTGTATGCATATTAATTTGTTAGATGCCAATGCTATCATCTTGTTTTACTTTGCCTATTTGTAAGTAACCTGCTAAGAGTTGATTGGTGTCCCCTTGCACAAAAATGCAGATTTATGAGCCATCCAAGAGAATGTCAACTAGAAAGCAATGTAACATCCTTATTTTGATGATCTTGACAAATCTCAATTATGATTTTAAGCCATTACATAAGTGCGTGCGAAGCTTGGTGAGGGAATTTCAAGATTCATTTGAAGTTAACCTTATCATGAGCACCTATGATGTAGACATTATAAGAGCATTTCAAATTTCAAGTTATTTTATTCATGAGAGGTGTTGTGTGAAATAGGTATCTTGGAACTCCCAGTGAAGATGTATGACCGGGAGTGACGAAGTTGAGAGACTGGCATGCCTATCCTCCATGGAAGCATCAAGATTTATGCCTTGTTGTTCCTGAGTTGGAACCAAATGGTGTGGATTTTTTTTCTATAAGTGCCTTCCATATATTTTCATTTCATTTCCATGTTGGATGCTCTTTCTTTTTCTTCTTTTCCTTAGCATATTTGTAAGTAAAATACTAAAAATTGATTGGTATCTCCTTGCAAAAAATTTTGATTTATGAGCCATCAAAGAGAATCTCAACCAAAAAATAAATGAAACATCCTTATTTTGATGATCTTGACAAATCTCAATTATGATTTGAAGCCATTATGGGATCGCGTGTGAAGCTTAGCGAGGGATTCTCAAGGTACTCATTTTAAGTTAACCTCATCATGAGCACCTATGATGTAGACATTATAAGAGAATATCGAATATATGAGTGACATTGTAAAATATATGTGAGAATGGAGTACCTAAGCAATTGTAATGAGAATTACTCAAATATTGAAATTTGGTGCAAGGCAACAAGGTTACTGAGAAAATTTGGTTCATGGAAGTCTTAAGTTAGTTTTGTGTTTTGAGTTTTTTCAATTGAATAAGGTCATATTAGACCAATTTATAATGTAATAAGTCATGTTAGTTTGTTTTGGGGTCATTTTTGAGTTCATGTTGCATATTTGTCAAAATGATGTAAAATTGCAAAAATTGTCAATGTGAAAAAAGTGCAAAAAAATGTAAACTTGAAGAAGCCCAATGGTCATGGGCATTCAAAGGGAAATCAGATCCGTTTTAATAGGTTGGTTAAAGTTGAAATATGTTTGGAACTTGAAGGAAGAGGTTGTTGAAGGGTTTTTTTGAGGAAAAACAATAAAAATCCCCTGATTTCTCTTGTAATTATGTGTGTTTGATTGAATTTTTTTGTTGCAGATTATTAGACTTGGTCGTACAAAAGTATTATGTCTTGAAATATTTTCTAGTTGTAAGAGATAGGTGTTTATGTAGAGCTAGGTGGGCCACATGAATAATCAAATAGATTAGTACCAAGATCATAAACTTGACTTCTTGACTAGCTCTCCAAAACACTCACAAAACTCAACAATGGTGTAAGTCACCAATGGCTCCAATACACACTAAGGTTCTTTGAAATTCACATGAATTAAAAGAGGAATCTAAAAAGATTAAAATCCTCATACAATCTCAACTAAACCACTCTCAAACCTCAAAGAACCATACTTAGCCACAAACCCACTCCAAACCTTCACAAGCTAGTAGCTCTCTCCCAAGGGTCTGTCAAACTTATCTACAGATCCATATGGCTTCTCTAGACTACACCAATAGATTTAGATACCATTTTTTGTGATCATAAACATATCTCAAGATTACTATGGACTCCTTTGAAAGGAAAACCTCAAAATCTCACTTTACCGTAGGGGTAGCTATGCTAATTAGGCCTCTTTTGCAAAGAGACACCTTCCCAAACACCTGCAATTTATTCAAACTCAAAGGATAGTATTTAGTTAGGTTACCAAACACAAGATTCCACAATTTTTAGAGCCCCAAATGCTCACCAAGTTACCAATCTACTAAACCCTCACTTTCAAACCTCCAAGACTAGGTTTTCCAAGGAGCCTTATTGAAAATCACTCTTCCCACACTTAATTCTCACAATCAACACCCTAAACATACCATAGGATGTCTATAAATTCTTAAAAGACTCTCACAAATGACTTCCCCAATGGATTTCATCCATTCTCACCCTAAAACCATTGAATTTCACTCAAAATCACTCATTTTCACTACCAAGGTTACATGCCATGACTCCAAAATGATCTCCCCTACTCCAAGAATCAACATCTATCCTAATCCTAACCTAATGGAATCATAAAACCTTCTAATCATCTAATGACCATCAAAATAGGCTTATTACATCATGAAAATGGTCTATATGACCTTATTTAACTCAAAATTAAACTTCAACACCTAAATTTCAAACTTTTGTTTGGTGCCCCTGCACTAGGTGTTAGCTACATTTTGGATTTGGAGTGAAGGCTATTCATTGAGTCTTAAGAATTTTATTGTCAAATTACTAACTACGGGTCTCTACAACCAACCATAAGGGTTTGAAGACCAAAAATGAATAAATGACTCATTCTACCTATTGTTTCTCTCTGTGGCTCAGTGGAATAAGTCCAAAATGGTAGGATTAGATGTAGGAATAAGATTTAGGAGTATGAAATTTTTTTAGGAGTGTTTTTGGTTATCGTCCCAGAGAAAATTGGGTGAATTTTGGCTTAAAAATGGAGTTTCGATGTTGGGTTTTGGTGAAATTGTATTAGGAAACATTGGGAGATGATTGATTTGGAATGAGTAGGCATATATTGAAGTGTTTGAAGCTTTTGAAGGGCAGGGAAGGTGAGTTGAGTTCCTAGGAATGATGCCCTAATTTTCAAACTATGTATTTTGAGTGAAATTTGATGGTTAGAGGAGGGAAGTCATAGAAAATATTGGGGGCAGAAAATTTTGATGAACCTTCAAGCATGTGTACACATAACTAAAGGTGTTTGAGGCCTTGGTTGGCTATGTAGAAGCCTAGAACAATGTTTTTCAATAAACCCCTTTGGAATGGAATAAATTTAAGGTTTCATGTTTTGGTGTAATAGGAAATGATTCTTTGATAAAAAGTTGTAGATTTGGAGGTTTTCTAGATTGCTAAGTGACTGTCCATGAAGATTTAGGGTTTGAAAGGCGTTTGAGTGGGTAATGCTTTGTTAAAGTGACCTAATTGAGGTCTAGGACAACATAGTTGCATGATTTTGGAGAATTTGGTCCAAAGTGATCTATGTTTCTTTTGAGATGACTATTAAGATGTTGAAGGGTGTCTAAAAATACAATTGGTTAGTGGGTTTGAGATTTGATCTGAGAGTTTTGGTCCAAAAACTAGGTCTATAGACCTATAAGGGAACTTGAGTGAATTTGTGAAGAGGTTGAGAGATATCTTTAAAAGGGTTGCAAAATTGTTTCTAAAGGATTGAATTGTGATTGTAGGTTGATTTAATCCCTACCTACATCAAAATTTATTGCTGCCCTCAAACATTTGTAATTCAGACAACATAATCCCTTAACAGTCCAAATTGCAAAAGGGAAACAATCTTCAACGACTTGTTAGTCGGATACTGTGTTGGTTATAGGTATTCCTTTTGAGGCATCAGGATCATGTAGGACACCTCTATAATAACCTCTTGGTTTTTGTTATCTTAGAGTCATTTTATGTGGTGTCCAATTTTGAATTGATGAAAAAAGTGTCAATTGCAAGCAATGTAAAGTTGCAAAGTGGTGCAACTTTCGTTCTACAACTCGTGTGACCAAATGGTGTGTTCCAATGCATTTGAATAGGTATTTTTACGCTAGGAATGGTCCTCATTTGCAACAAAACATGCGAAATCACTCTGAGCTACATTCAACCGGATCGATCCCTTAAGGGTGTAAAGTGTAAAATGGCTGAAAAATTCAGCATGGTGTTATTTGGATAATGTGATGCTTAGAAAATTATCGTTTGATCCTATGGGATTGCGTTGGTCCCTTCTACAATAACCTCTCTTGGTTTTCATTGTCTCAGAGGCATTTTCCCGTGGTGACGAATTTTCACTTGGGGAAAAAGCTGTCAAATGCAAGTAGTTGAAAGTTACAAAGTGGTACAACCTTTTTTCTTGCAACTCATGTGACGAATCAGATTGTTCCAACATATCTGAATAGGTCTGTTTATGCTAGGAATTTTCCTCTTTCTCACCCAAACACGTGTAATCGCTCCGAGCTACGTTCAACCAGATCAATCCTTTAAGGGTCCAAAGTGAAAAATGGCTGCAAACTTCAACATGGTGTCACTTGGATACCGTGATACTAAATTTTTTTCCATATAATTCAATTGGATCATGTTGGGCTTCTCTATAATAATCTCTCTCAGTTTTCACTATCTTGGAGTCATCTTCCCATGGTGGCAAATTTTCACTAGGAGAAAAAGTTGTCAAATGCAAGTAGTTGAAAGTTGCAAAGTGGTACAACTTTCGTTCTGCAACTCGTGTAAAAAAAATGAGTGTTCCAATGCATCTGAATAAGTATTTTTACACTAGGATTGGTCCTCTTTCGCACCTAAACACGTGGAATCGATCCAAGCTACGTTCAACCAGATCGATCCCTTAACGGTCCAAAGTGCAAAATGACTGCAAAATTCAACATGGTGTTACTCAGATATCATGATGCTTAGAAAATTATCATCTGATCCTATGGGATCATATTGGGACCCTCTATAATTAAAACTTTTGGTTTTAACTATCTCAGAGGCATTTTCCCGTGGTAGAAAATTTTCACTTGGGGAAGTTGTCAAATGCAAGTAGTTTAAAATTGCAAAATGGTGCAAATTTCATTCTGAAACTCGTGTGACCAAACATCGTGTTCCAACACATCCAAATAGGCATGTTTACATTAGACATGGTCCTATTTCACACCCAAACACGTGGAATCACTCCAAGCTATGTTCAACCAGATCAATCCTTTAAGGGTCAAAAGTGCAAAATGGTTGCAAACTTCAACATGGTGTTACTTAGATACTATGACACTTAGAAACTTATCGTTTGATCCTATGGGATCATGTTGGTCCCCTCTACAATATCCTCTCTTGGTTTTCACTATATCAAAGGCATTTTCCCATGGTGGTGAATTTTCACTTGGGGAAAAATTTGTCAAATGCAAGTAGATGAAAATTGCAAAGTGGTGCAAATTTTGTTCTACAATTCATGTGACCAAATGGAGTGTTCCAATGCATTCAAATAGGTATGTTTATTCTAAGAATGGTCCTCTTTCACACCCAAACCCGCATAATCACTCTGAGCTATATTCAACCGGATCGATCCTTAAGGGTACAAAGTGCAAAATGGATGGAAAATTCAACATGGTGTTACTTAGATACCGTGATGCTTAGTGTGAACCCCAATCCTATACCTACACAAACATGAGAAAAAAAGAAAGAAAGATCAAATGCAAGTAAGAACAAGGATTCCCCATGAGATTCATCTACAATACTCTAAGATAGAAATGAAATGAAGAACAATACAAGAAACTAAATCAAATTCTATCTAAGCAATGCAAACACTCAATCCCAAAGGGGAGTTGGTGCCAATTGTGTGTAGAAATTGGCCCTTTCCCAACTCCTTTGTAAGCTTGATGATTTGATGGAGATTGATCCACTTTGGCTGAATTCTTGCATAACATAGCGAAGAACTTGATAAAAATAGATGAAAATAGATATGCTTTAAGATGAAATTGAGTATAGCGAGTTTATTCAAATTGTGAATGATATTACAATAGAGGAGGCCTCTATTTATAGATTTGAAGAATGGAATATTGAAGGAATTGGGTGAATGTGGGACAAAAGAACAACCAATGAGAGAAGGCCATTTGTCCACATGTGATTGGAGGAGGAATGAGCACATTTTGGTCAATGTGCATAATAAATGCTATGAAATTCAAATTTTAGATTTGAAAGTGACATGTTTAGAAGGAAGGGAAATGGAGTTAATGCCACTTTCCTCAAGGTTAAGGACATGTAAGAAGCATTAAATGCCTTGTTGGAAGTACACATCCATTTTGGAGGGATTTTTGAATTGGAAGAATATTCCACAAAAGATGCCCTTTTGAATGGAAATTGATGATTTAATAAATCAAATAAATTGATTTATTGTGCAAGTTACAAAATCTAGAGGATTGAAGTGATTAGGATTAGATTTAATCATGATTTGATCAATTTAATGAGAGATTAGATGATTTGACAATTTTAATTTAGATTTTAGGATTTAAATAAATAAAAGTTGAGAAGAATAATGATAAAGATTGATTTATTTAATTAAAGAAGGCGGTGTTAGATTAAATCAAATAAAGATTAATTTATTTAATTTAAATGATATGATCTTAGAGGTTAATTAAATAAAGTGAATTATTTAATTAAAAGATAGAGTAGGATTAATTAAACAAACTGATTCATTTAATTAATGAAAGAGAATGACTTAATCAAATAAGAGATAAATTGTGATGAGTTTAATAAAATAAGGATTATTTAAATAAATTAATTAGAAAAAGGGATGATTTAGGAAGAAATGATGTTAGTAAGATCATGATCAGGTGTGTAGGATTAAATTGTATATTTTCCATGTCTACACTTAGACACTTCTCATATGATCCTATGGGATCGTGTTGGGCCCCTTTATAATAACCTCTCTCAGTTTTCAGTATCTCAGAGGCATTTTCCCATGGTGGCTTTTTTCACTTGGGAAAAAATTGCCAAATACAAGTAGTTAAAAGTTGTAAAGTGGTGCAAATTTCATTCTACAATTCCTGTGATCAAACGAAGTGTTCCAATGTATCCGAATAGGTATTTTTATGCTAAGAATCGTCCTCTTTTACACCCAAACATGTAGAATCGCTCTGAGCTATGTTCAACCAGATCAATCCCTTAAGTGTTCCAAAGTGCAAAATGGATGCAAACTTCAAAATGGTGTTACTCGTATACTATGACACTTAGAAACTTATCATTTGATCCTATGGAATTGCATTGGGCCCCTTTACAATAACCTGTCTCAGTTTTTTCTATCTCAGAGGAATTTTCCCATGGTGGAAAATTTTCACTTGGGGAAAAAGTTGTCAAATACAAGTAGTTAAAAGTTGCAAAGTGGTGCAACTTTATTTCTCCAACTCATGTGACCAAACAAAGTGTTCCAATGCATCTGAATAGGTATTTTTACGCTAGGAATGATCCTCTTTTGCACCCAAACACACGGAATTGCTCTGAGCTATGTTCAACCGGATCAATCCCTTAAGGGTCCAAAGTGTAAAAGGGAAGCAATCTTTGACGAGATATTACTCAAAAACTATGACGCTTATGAACTCTTTGTTTGAGCCTATGGGATCATGTTGGGCCCCTCTATAATAATCTCTCTCAATTTTTGTTATCTCAGAGTTGTTTTTTCATGGTGTCCAGTTTTTACTTGATGGAAAAAGTGTCAAATGCAAGCAGTGTAAAGTTGCAAAGTGGTGCAACTTTCATTTTATAATTCGTTGCACGACCTGATGGTGACTCCAAATTGATTTGAATTTTTGTTTCAGTGTCCTATCTATCATTTTGACTGAGTTTGAGGTGTTCCCATTGGGGTTGTAGAATCTTATTGAATTTTCCCTATAGGCAGGTTTGAAACTCCAATTTAAGGTTTTGAAGACATAAAAATATGATTATGGCCCATTCCACTGAATATAAGTCTTGTAGCTGCATGGAATGGGCCCAATATGGTAGGATTTAGTTGATTGAATCATTTTGGGATCAATAGAGGTCATTTGGGGGTTTGGGCATGATGCCCTAGTTGTCAAATTTGAATGTTTTGAGTGAAATTTGATGGTTAAAGGTGGGTAGGTGAGGAAAAATATTGGGGCAGAAAATTTTGGTGATAGATTAAGCATGCATAGGCCATTTGAAGAATGTTTGATGCATTGGTGAAGTGTAAAGAAGTTGGGAAGTGGGATTTTCTGTAAACCACTTTGTAACTTGCTAAAAATGAGGGTTTTGTATAAAGTTGTAGATTTGGTTGTTTTATAGACTATTAAATGATGATCCATAAGTATTTGGGGTTTGTGGATTGTTTAGAGGAGAATTTATTTGTAAATTAGGCTTATTTGGCTTAAGGGGACAATGTAGAAGAATTAGTTTGAGGGATTTGTTCCACAAGAGTTATATGAGATTTTGAGATATGTTTTTGTATGCCTTAAAGGCTGTTTGAGTATATGATTGGTTAATGGGTTTGAGAGTGGAGTTGTGTGATAGCTCCAAGAAACTAGGTTTGTAGATGTATAAGGAAAATAGCAAAGATGTGAATGGAATCACCCTAGTTAGAGTTTTGGAGATTGAAGGCTTGTTGAAATCAATTAAATTTTGATTGGTAATTGAAGGCCTCCTTGATATGCATCACTTCTCTCCTGTTGTAATTTTGGGTAGATTATTACTTTCAAAGTATTGGGAATGCTTTTCCTATTTTCTAGTTGGTAGTTGCCATTCTAGAAGGCTCATATCTTAATATATTTTATACTCATTCTTAATCAATTATCAAGTTAATAATCAGTGCATTTATTTACAGTTAATATTTTCTTTTCAATCTATGCAATTTTGAAATTTGTAACTCTACTAGTATTCCTAGAAGTATTGAAGTTGTTTAGCATCAATCAATTAATAATTCAAGACAAATCATGAAGGAAAATGATGATCAATGCAAAGAATAACCAGTTAATAAGTATACATGTGAATAAGTCAAGCATGTACATGTGAATAAGGGAAGCACAAGTACTCAAAAACATGGAAGCCTTGAAGTATACACACAAATACATAGTATACGCAAATTAATACAAAGTATATTCATGAATACAAGGTATACATATGAAAACACATAAGTTGCAAAGTATACATTGGAATACACATAAGTCACAAAGTATACATGTAAGTTTTAAATTATACACTTGAATACATGTAACTCATATCTATTGAACGATGGATTTATAATGCAAATATGGACACCATTGATAAAAAAAATTGTATTAAACAAATATCCATGTAGAAATACATCAATATATGTCGATATAAGTATAAAATATAGGTACAAAATAGCCATATAGGCATATAATGCCAAATATATCTAATACAAAATATGTGCAAAAATGCCATATAGGCATACAACAAATGGATATGGAATCATAAGTCATCACTCTCCATCCTATCAAAATAAAATCTTTCCCTTTTGAAGTCAATCAGATGGTGATACGTCTGTCAGTCGTTTATGCTGTGATCGAGGAGTGATCTTGTTGATCCTCCTAGGATTTAGTTCTTGGTCAAGTCTTATCTGTTACAATAAGAAGTAAAGACATTAATATATAGAAATTACATTAAAAAAATGATATATTTAACAAAATAATCACTTATCGCCATCTGATGATCACTCTCCAAGAGGGAAATATTCAAATTCCCATGAGCTAAGGCATGTTGAAGCCCTGTATAAACCATCCAAATAAAAATTAAACTATGAATCAATAATGGTTTGATTTTTCACTAGCTAACATCTATAACAAAAAATGTAAATTGAAATTTAGTAATTTGCCTCATACCTCCCCTATTAGATCCATAGAGGATTCTATAGCAGATGAAACACCAATCTCCATTGTCCTCTGAATATTCAGAGGTATTTCCACTTGCAAAAACTAAAAATAAGACAACAAGTTATTCAATCATGAAAACTACAATAGCGAACCATGTCATGACTTATAATGTATGAGATAATGAACAAAATTTTGAGTACTTATTAAACTATATATTTCTGACTATCATGCTTACTATTTTCCCTATCCATATCTTGTTCGAAAGCACATGTTTTTAGGCTTTTACCCATAGCAGAAAGTTGGTGAACCATTTGATAAAATGATTTCATAGACATGTATGATAACTGTGGTGGCATAGAGAAGGCAGTGATCTGTTTGAAAAAATGCTTTAAAGAAATGGGGTCTCATGGTGATGGAATGCTATTACAAAAAAATGCACGTCATGGAATTCCATCACCATAAGACCGTATTTCTTTCAAGCATTTTTTCAAACAGTTCATTTCCTTCTCTTTGTTATTATTGCTTACTATTATTCTTTGATAGAAAATTTTCCAACCATCCATAGTTTGTTGGAAAGCACCTATTTTAGGCTTTTAGCCATAGCAACAAGGAAGTGAGTAGTTCACTTAAAATGCTTTGGTACACATGTATGGAAAATGTGGTATCATAGAAAAGGTGGTGAGATATTTGAAGAAATTCCTTGAATAAATGTGGTCTCATGGTGATGGAATGACATTCGATCACCATGAGTTTAGAAAACACCTTTTTAAAGCTTTTAGCCATACCACCGAGGAAATGAACGGTTTCATAAAATGATTTGGTAGATAGGTATGGAACATGTGGTAGCATAAAAAAGGCAGTGATCTATTTAAAAAAGTGCACCATGAGACCCACATTTCTTTGAGGCATTTTTTGAAACAACTCATTTCCTTGTCTATGCTATTTCTTACTATTATTCTTTCATATATTCCTTCAAAATATCCATAACATAGACAAGGCAGTGAACTATTTGAAAAGATGCCTCAATAAAAAGTGGTCTCATGGAATGCCATGACAAGAAAAAGAAATTGGAAGATGATCCTACTTATTACTTATGCTATGTGAAGTAATTGCATCACTACTTATGTTGACTTTCTAAACAACTATATTTTAGTTGAAATTTTTTCATCTATAAAGATCTAGTTATTAGTTATGGAATGTGAAGTAATGCTTTGAGTTTGAAAGATGTGCAATGCAACACAATCAACGATATGAATATAAACTATGTACACAAATCTATTAAGTACAATTCATTAGTTAAACTCTTTATTCTATTACCTGCATGAAGGTTTGACTAAATCCACTAGCACTAGGAGGTGTTCCAACGAAACCTCTAATATTAGCCTATTCAACATCCAAAATCACATATTAAAATACCATTCATAAAACAATGCTATTAACATGTAATAAATTTATAATTGTTTAGTAGTTACATACCTCAATGGTAGGTGAAGTGGAGAAATAAGTAGGTGTAGGGCCGGTGTATCCAATATCAACACTGTGACCCTGCAATTTTATTAAAATCATAAAACTAAATTAGTTAATCTTTGCCTTTCAAAATAAAAATTTAATAAATTAAATTCAATGAACATACTAACTTTTACCTGAGTATCAATGCCATAGGCCTCATGAAAAATGTCAGCTTCCCTTTCCATCTCCATAGTTGCAGATGGATCTTGCATAGCAGCCTCTTGAGTGTCGGCAGGGTCATATGAACAAGTCGCCCCACAAGATTGACACAAATGGGATCAAATCCCACCACTTGAAGACTCCCCTAGATGGCATTGTAGAATAGGGATAGCATGCTAGATGACACTTCGGGTCAAAGAGTTGATGGCTTGCAAATTCTCTACATTAGCACTCTCCTTCACGATGGAAGGGATAACAATGTGCTCATGAGGTGGCCTAGTGAGAGGTCATCTCCCTTGCCATGTAGGATCCGACTATGCATCGGGTCTATCTTGTGCCGATCCCCCACCTCTCCCCTGGAAGTCCCTCATATAAAAATAATTTGGGATTTTATTCAAGATGAACTCACAATGTAGTTTCCTAAGGAAATAATGTGGGACTTCACAATTTTTGCATGGTGGAAAATAAAAAACCATGTACCATTTATCCCCCCAAAAGTTCCTAATCTGTTGGTGATAGCACCAATGAATAGGAAACTTCTTTGCATTGAGGCTATGATTTGAATTTGTGTGTAGGTCAGTGAATAATGAGCACAAATCACCTTTTGTAATTTTTAAATCTTTTACTAATTTATATGATAATTTATCTTCGTAATAAGCCCTGGCCACCTACTTCCTGTCCTGCCAACTAGTTAATTGTTTACTAATTGAATCAACATGTTTTAACATTTTTTTCAATGAAGCTTCCAGGATCATTCTTTCCACAGTTGAACCATTTGGATCATTCAACCTCCTGATGATATCCTCAATTTTTTTCTTATTGTTCTCAATTTCACTCATTAATTTTTGATGAGTGCCGAGGGGATGTTGAGGGATTGGTGGAGGAGATTGAGGTTGTGGTTGATTAACTTGAGGATTTTTTTGTTGTTATTTTTATTGTGCTTCTTGAGGATTTTTTTCCTCTTATTGTTGTTGTGCTTGTTTAGGATTTTGAGGAGGGTTTGCAGGTTGATTAACATCTCCTACAAATTCAAAAAAGACATAAAAAACAACCTAAAACTAACAAACTCAAAACAAAAAAACAAACAATCCTTACCTCTCAGACCTCCTCGTCGATGTGGCAACATCCTGGCGATGAAAAAACAAACATTGATGAAGAATTTTCCAAAATTTCTCCTCCTAGAACATGAGCACGAAATATTGGGGTTTTCACTGTGGGCAAGAAAAAAAACACAGTCACAAGCAACAATGAATTCAATTTTTTTTTTTTTTTTTAATAGGTCATAACGCGAGTGCATTATAATGAACTCACGATATAATGCACTCACATTATGGGATTTTTGTGGCCGAGCCTCATGCTAAAAACACCAAGCCATAACACAAGCACGTTATAACACGCTCACATTATGAGCTTTCAAAAATTTTAAAAAAATTTGGCCACAAAATTGTGACACATTTTTCTGCACTTACTCTATAATTCCCATGTTTCTTTGTTGTTTTGAACAGTCAACACATTCTCATCAAGAAACGAGTCTATATTAGGTAGTTGTAAGGGAGTAGGAGCATCAGCTAATTGGTTAGTTGAGACTTGCCCTTTATTTTCTTTTTGTGAAACAAAATTAAGGTCAAAATCAATTAACAACATAACCCATTTAGCTAAGCGTCTTGATAGATCTGTTTTAGTTAAAATATGTTTCAAATAATCAAACTTTGTCATAACATGGATTTCAGCATTCAGTAAATAATGTCTCACTTTACTAGTAGCAAACACAAGAGCCAAACATTGTTTCTCTATCATTATGTAGTGTGTATCATAATTGATCAAGGCTCGACTAATGTAATAAACAATATTTTCCTTACCGTTGTCATCTTGTTGAGCCAAGAATGCTGCAAGAGCATGTGCCGATGCTATTGTGTAAAGGATGAATGGTTTGTCTTGCATATCAGGTTGTAAAATAGGTGGAGTAGTGAGATAATCCTTCAAACAGTCAAAATAATTTCTATAATCCTCATCCCAATTAAACTAAACCTCTTTCTTAAGGAGTTGCATGAATGGTAATGTTCGATTGGCTAAGGATGGTACAAAATAATAGATGGATTGAATTCTTCATTGTATAGTATGCAATTGAGAAATATTTATAGGAGGTGTCATATCAAGTATAGCATCAATTTTATTTGTGTCTACCTCAATGCCTCTATGAGATACAATAAAACCTAAAAAATTTCCACTATCCATGCCAAAGACACTTTTTCGGATTCAATCGCATGTTATATTTTTTCATTTACTCAAAGATCCTTTGAAGAAAATTTACATGGTCTTGTTGAGTTAAAGATTCAGATATAATTTCATCAACATAATCTTCTAAAATCTTATGTATGTAATCATGAAATGAATGCCATTTCTCATTGATAGGCTGCGATTGCATTCTTCAACCCAAAAGGCATAACCACCCAACAAAATTTCCCCCAAGCTAAAGTAAAAGAAGTATTGTATTGGTCTTGAGGGTTGATAAAGATTTAATTATATCTAGAGAATCCCTTAATGAATGACAAAAAAGCATGTCCTGCAGTCGATTCCACTGTCATGTCGATGTTAGGAAGGGGAAAATCATCTTTTAAAGATGCTCTATTCTAATCACCAAAGTCCATACACATCCTATACGATTATCAAGTATCAAAATTGTGACAATGTTTGAGATCCTCAGAGAATAATCAATAGGCCAGATAAATCAAGATTCAAGAAGTTTCTCAATTTCAATCTTAACCAATAAAGCTATCTTAGGATTCATCTTTCATATTTTCTGTCACACTAGTTTAGTATCTTTTGCAACGACTATGTTGTGTGTTACAATCTTAGCATCAATTCTCGACATGTCTTAAGAAGTATAAGTGAAAAGTTTGGGAAAGTCATGAAGTAAGGCCACATGATCTTCTTGTTCATCTTCATGAAGGAACTTCCCTATTTGAATTTATTTTTCCTCATCATTTATATCCATCGATATGTTGATTGTGTCTCCTAAAGGAAGAGCATTTTGTTTTAGCATTTCAGGATTATACTCTTCTATGTCCCTATCATGTCCATTTCTTTCCTTTTCTTCATCCTCTTGTTTAGTACTAACCATAGAACATGTAACCCATTTATTCTTAGGAGGATTACATGACTTGTCATAAACTCCTAACATTTCTTTCAAAGTTCCATCATCCTCAAAGTATTTCAAAGATTCATCACAATTTGTACTAATCAACTCAGGATGCTTCAAGGTGAGAGTTAGTTTATTAGGGTGACACATGATAGTGTTGATGTTGAGTGAAGGTATTTTTGTTGCGTGTATTATTTTAGGAGGGAAAAAACCCAAACCACTTTTTGTTTCTATGTGTTAGGATCTATAGGAACATGGATACCTTGTTCTTTCTTCCCGCATCCTTTTCCGCCATAGCCAAGTTTTTTAATGCATAACCTTTCCCATAAAGTCTTTCCATTTCTTATGGGTTTGGTGGTTGTTGGTAATTTATCTCATCAAAATTTGTTGTATAACTTGTTTCTTTGTCTAAAGTAGATGAGTTAGATGCTTGTGAAATTTCCTTCTAATTTTGTGTTGACATTACCATTGGTTGCCTTTTCTTTTCAGTTTCTTTTATTGTAGTCCTATATTCTCCCATGAATGTTGGTGTGAAGTCTAACGAACCCCAATCATCTTCCAGTAACTTAGTGAGCTCATTAGTTTCCATTTCATATTCTTCATCCTTTGTAACCTTTTTTGTATCTGATTCCAGAGTTTCGAAAGGATCTCATCTTTTTTCTTAGCAATAAAAAAAAAATAGTTTCAGGATCAACTTTTAGTGTGTAAACCTTGTTGTTATAGACATACTTCATGATACGATGCAAAGTAGAAGGCATTCCATTCATTTCATGATTCCAAGGTCTTCCTAAAAGGAGATCATAATAAATATCCTCAGGCATAATGTGGATCAGAGTTTGTAAGGTGATTTTCCCAACTTTAATAGGTAATGTGATCACTTCGAGCGGTTGATTTCTTATTTTATCAAATCCATGAATAGATAATGAATCAGGCTTAATGCCACTTCTATTCATGTCAATATTTTCCAAAAGGCTCACACTACACACATTAAGAGCCAAACCATTACCAACAAGGGTTTTTTTAATCCAAATTTGATTAACATAGACTATTATGTTGAAAGCTTCATGTTTCTTTTGAATCTATAATGAAGGTAACTCACTCTAGTGAAAGACAATGTCTAAATTCATATAATTCATTCCTTGGACTATTGCTACCACATCGTTTGAACTAGTACTATGAGGAACCATAACTTGTTGCAAATTTGTTTGAATCATGTTGTGATAAGTCGGTGATGTCTATTGAAGTTACCATAGGGATACCTTAGCGGGAGTATTCTTAAGATGTTCAAAAAGATTGTATTGCTTTCCATTGTTTAAGGGAAAATGAGGAGCACTAGGCAAGACAATATCAGGGAAAGGTAACGAGACATGATTTGTTTGATGTTGTTTGTTATTCCTTGTATTGTAGGTATGTGCTACGGTATTATAACCCATTTGTTGTGAATAATCACCATCATCAAATGAAGCCTTGTTTTCTGATGGTTCCAATATAATCACAAGTTTGTTTTGAACTTGAGGTTTTTGTGACGGGGGATAAATTATAAGTTGTTGTATGATTGTGTTAATGTCTTTATGTTTTCGTTTGTCATAACAAGCCTTATTGGATGAGCTTTACGAGAGGAATTCCTTAAGGGATTCATCTAACATGTCATATTCATCATGACTAAAATACTTGAGGGATAGGTTAAATTTGAAAAGAAAAATTGACATAATTATGCTTTCCCTAAAGGTATTGTTTGATGATTTTTTTGTTTTTGTCTTTTGTTTTTTTAATTTTCTAATGAATGCATAATGTAAGCTAACTTTTCTATTGATACAATAATGCTGAAATTGCAAAAATTTAAAGTTAATTTTAATTGAAATGTGCAAGAAATGTGTTTCCAAATGTTGTCAAATCTATCTAAATAAATAAGAAATTTAATGCAGAGATTATCTGTTTCGGATAATTACTTGTCAGATCTCAAACAAGGACACAAATACTTATCAAAAGGTAAAAAAAAATTAGAATTTTTGTTGTCACAAGGTATACAAGGACTCATTCACCACCAAAGGTGAATGGGTCCCAATCTAGGTATTTTTAGAGAACAAAAAGGCACATAAAACACCATAGAACACTTGAAAGACTTGTTGATCAGGGTGTACAAGGACTCATTCGCCACTAAAGGTGAACAAGTCCTAGCCTTAGGGTTTTCTTAGTTTGATTTCAGTTTTTTTGAGTTTATCCTATGTATTTGTTGTGTTAGATATGCAATAGTGAATTCTATAACAAATTTTCCACATATGAAGCCTCTAAATGTAACTTTTACTAAGGTTAAACTATGATTAAGATGACTAAATTTAGAATGCAGCTTGAATAGAAATTTTTGAATAATGATCTCAGTGTGAACAAGATGCTATCCTAAATGCAATGTTCACTAATGCACAATGAAGAACCCTAAATGCAATGTAAATCTAATGCAAACTAAGATCTAGGGCTTTAATGCACTCCAAATCAGAAGCTAAGATGTCCAAAGGGGTCAAGTTCACCAAAATGAAATATGGAAAAATAGAGAGGCTATGCTATCTAACCATCCTATTATAGGTTATAGTTTCATTCAAAAGACGAGATCCAAGAACTTTGAAGTAATTTTCGACCCAAGAGGTGAATTAAGTCAAGATTTAGGGATTTTGTGATTTTTCCTTTATACAAGGATGTGGTGGTGAGATAAATCATAATTTAGGAAGAATAAATTGAACTAATAAACAAACCTTAATTCTAGATCTAATGCATGTAATGCATGAATCCAAAAAAAAATAGAAAGTGTCTGTAACTTTTTTGGAAAAAGGAGTAGATGATGTCGTGCACCTGGTCTAATCAATCTTTATGAAGTGCTAATAGGGACTCATTTGCCACCAAAGGTGAATGGTTCCTAATAGGCCTGTTCGAGGAACTTGGATCCTGAAACATAAGCTTGTACAATGTAGAATCTGCTACCATTCAAGACCTAATAGGGACTCATTCACCACCGAAGGTGAATAGGTCCTGCTAGATCCTTCTGAAAATCTCCGAATTTGATCTTGAACTTATAGGTCTACACTTCTTCTTTACATTGTGAAATTCCTACTTTTAGATCCAGATCTACTAATAACCTGCAAGACAAATTTTAAATCTTGTTGTTGGATAGGGGTTTTCCTAAGTCAAACCCCTTGTTGGTAATTAAACCTTTGATGATGAATACAAATCTGAAACATGTAATTATGTATGCAATCCTAACCTTAAGTGTGTCTAAGATTAAGATCTAGAAGAGTGTAAATGAAATCTTATTCAATTGTGTTAGAATAGAACCCTAAAATGAAACATGAACAATGCAAATGTCTCACTAAATAAGATCTCAAATCATCTTAATAAGCCAAAAATCTGAATATACCTCTCTTTAGGGTACAAATAGGATGATCATAAAAAATGGAATAATTTAGGAAACAAGTCCTTAGGCTTGGTTGTATATCTTGTGCATCTCCCAACATGTAGAATCCCTCATGATTCTCCATAGGAATCTATCATCAACCTTCAATAATGCTTGAAATTTGACACAGAATGAGCTTGAAGGCCTACAAATGTTGCTCCAAACTTCACTCTTGCTTGCTTCTTGAAAATGAATACTCGATCTCATGAAAATTCCTTTGTCTCTTAGCTTGCTTAAAATATTCTAGGTGAAATTATGTTAAATAATCTTATATTTATACATGATTTGGGAATTAACCCTAAAATTCAAACAATTCAAGTTGACACCTGATCTAGAATTAAAAATCATTAGAATCCTCCCAAAATTAAATTAAAAAGGAGGGGTCCTAAGAGAGGAGGACCCATTCACCACTAAAGGTGAATGTGTTTTGGCACAAATTTCTAGGACCTTTCTTCAAGAGGGTGAAAGAACATAAAAAACCCATGTCAAATATGCATAGTAAGGGGGGTCCTTTGTGGAGAGGACCCATTCACCACTAAAGGCGAATGGGTTCTGACACCATTTTCCAAGATGTTAATTTTTCTAAATTTAATGTTATGCATTTTGAATACTGTGTATTGAGATAGATCCTTAGAAGGTGTCATAAGTAAGGCTTAAATCTGAATTAAAGGGGCTAATTAAGCTCAACTACCCATAATTAATTAATGAAACCCTAAATAAGTTTGAAAGTGTAATTTAACACTTTAAAACACCTAAAATAGGATATAAATTAGGTACATTTCATTAAAAAGGGGCCCAAGATTAATGTGAATGTGTACAATACATTACAACACCAAACCTAGGCAAAAATTAGGTTAAAATTATATCATTTGTTCCCAAATTAAGTGTGAAAAAGGGTTACTTTTTTCTACACTACAATTCAAAATTGACTTGATTTAAAATTTATTTCCTCACATTGAGTTTAAACTCTTTGATGTCATATCTAGTATGGCTCCATCCTTCTAGGATTCCATAACCAATTTGGTTATCCTTGACACTAAGTTCCATATAAAACCTCATGTTCATAGTAATGTCTAATAATAATAATTCAACATAGTAAGCTAATCAACCTCTAGTAAATTCAACCAAGAAAATTTCGACCAACATCCAATTTTCCTCATGGTTCTTTCCCAATTATCCTTTGCATTAACTACATAAGGTTCCTATGTTTGTATGTTCATAAACCATCACAAATCCTTTCTTTCAATATGAATTTATATTCACATATTTGAAATGTATGTTAAGATCATATTTAATCTAGAGGATATTTTCATCTTGAGAGGAGTTTGTGCTTCTATACCTTAAAGTCTCCTCACATTAGGATTTTGGGTTGCTGAGATGTAAAGTCCTCTCCTTAAATATTAGCATATCATGAATAGGTATAGAGTCTTGGTTAAGTATAAAAAAGTCAGAAAATATATGTATCACTAATATATTTTCCAACCCTACTATTGAATATCACTATAATCATATTCAAGTCTATACCCTAACCCTAGGGGATAGACTATTCTCCTATTTTCAAGGAAATATGAGTAATCATTCAAGGATAAACTACCAACATGATTTGCATAACATCATAACTTAACAATGATGACATAATACACCTAACATGATATTATTCCTGTTGAATTACTAACATCATAATTCATGCAAGTATATAAGTAACATGCAATATCCTAGGTATCATATGTATACCTTCTAGGTGTTTCACATAATTATGTCATACAATTATGACAATCATAATAACTATATATATGTATCATACTAATAAGACTCCACAATATAACCTATATCAAATCTAGCTATATGCACAAGCTCGATTCACTAACTATGATAAACAAATAATAATCTACACAAGTACTTGCAAACAATAGCAAAGAAAACATCAATATAGAAAAGAGTAATGGATAAGAATGACTAGCATTCCTAGAAAATTAGATTCCAATGAAGAATTTGCTCCCAAAGATTAATACCAAAAACTTCACTTGTTTCTCCTTCCACTTTCAAATTATCTGCAATTCTAACCTCTATCCCAACCACTCAAAACTCAAAAATAAATATCTCTCAACCACTCAATGAAAACACTCTCACTTCTCATAAATTACACTAAAAAACATTGCTCTGCACAAAGAAAGCCACAATTGAACAATAACAATGGACAAAAAAATGGCTACAAATGGAGACCAAAACTAAGAGGTTTCCCTCTATTTATAAGAAATATGGGGAAAAATAATGCTATATATCAACTCCCTCATTTTCCAGCTCTAATATTGAAATAAAAAACTCAAAACTAATTCTGCTTCTAGGTTGGTTGACTAAGCAATTTGGGTGAAACATGGTAGGAAAAGAATCAACAACTTGACACATTTAATATTGGACAAGTAAAATTAATTTCATTATCATGGTTGAGTCACCTCAATTCTTCCAACTCATGGTTATTTATCAAGTCAAACTATTGCAATGGTTTCCAAATTGCTTTCTATCTCCCATCGTGGCTCTTGGTTTGAAAATTTTCTACTTATAGCACCTAAAATGGAGGCTTCTTTCCAAATCAGAACAAACTCTATTTTCTTCCTTGCCAACTCATGACACTTTGACTCATTCAACTCTTCTTATTGTTGTTCATGTGTGACACATTTAGCTCAGCTTTATTTTTGCAAACAAATACATTATTATTGCTTGATTATTGTGCTGCAATAAATACACATACTTATCTTTTAAGTATGTGATACCTTTGTTACTATATGTGCATTGTATATGCATATTATTTATCTTATACATTTTTTACTCCATCATGGTAACTCAACTCCTATGTTGCCTCAAATTATAGCGTGATACTTCTATCTTTAGACATTCTTTCATCCATGCATTATATCTTTCATGGACTTTTGGTGATTCCTTCCATCACTTCAACTTTTTTTTCTATATTATTTATCATTTTCATCCCTTTTAAAAATTTACTCCTCTCCTATGCGTGGTTATTTAACCATCAATTTGGTCTCTTAAAATCTTATACTATATGATGTTCATATAACAATATATATATATATATATATATTAATATCTATATTTAAATATATTCACATATATTTATATGTCATTTAATATGATATATATATATATATATATATATATATATATATATATATATATATATATATATATATAAGAATATATATTTATATATATTGATATATAATTATATGAAAAAAGTACACACGCATATATATATTAATACATATATACGACTAATGTCTATCTATATATATCAATTTATATATACAAAAATATTTGTATTATATATATATACTTCACTAGATCATCAATTTTGCGTATATATAAGAACATATATATATCCTCCTATATACATATTTAAATGTAATAATATATATATAGATGACATATACTTTCAAGTACTATTCAATTTCTGACACTAGTATTACTTTTATATGTACACTTGTATATACTCGTGCCTATATATACATTTATATTTTCACTTTACTTTCATATTCACACCTATGTACATATCTATATTTACATACATAATGATTGATATGTACAAGAGTCTCTACTTTTAGTTCAAAATTATCAAGGTGATTTCAATATGACCAAAACATAGTTTACCTATTGACTAAAAGCTTTGAGCTTAGGTTTACTTACTAACACATGTATAGCCCCAACTAACTCAACAAAGCTTGTCTAACCTAGGTCGTGAGTGTGTGCATTACTGAAGTAGGTAAATTAGTGGTATCCATACCAATTTCATCTCATGGGTGATACTCTCCCTCTCCTCACTAGAGGGCTTGATTCTTTCCCACATTCAAGTTAGTACGTCATGAAATGTAGTTTTTTGTTTTAAGCAAAAGGCATAATGCCTATATATATTTATATTGATAATAAAGATATTTACAATTCATGTAATGTGACCTTCCATGGACATTATGTTTCATACTTCCTATACATCATATACATACTTTCCTGTCTGTTATAAAACGACCAAAAAACTAGATCTAAAAACCCTCTTGGAACATTCAAAGTATATTGCAATAAGACTTATGATAGTAAGCATCATTATCAAGCCTTTTAATTTAAAAAATAGAACCCATATCCATTTTCTTATTCAATTTCCATGTGTACTGGATGAACATTTTCATCTTGACCTTCTACCAAGTTTCTATCAATAATGGGAACAACCAACCATGCATTTCTAGCAAAAGCACCCATTGGCTAACCATAGACACACGGATCTTCAACTTTATAGGTCCCACCAACATGCTCCAAAGGAAAATCATTAAGGTTGAATCCAATGAAAATATGACCAAATTGAGGCTGGCTATTGATAGCCATTGACTATGCACTTTCCTCTACAAAATCTTGCACATTCTTCCCTATGAATTGTTGATATTCCTCTGTCACTTTATTTCCATTTCGAACCTCCATCTGTTAGCCATTTAATTCTACAATTTCTTGGACATGTTGTTCCCCCAACTGTTGCAACTGATTGCATTCTACTGGTAGCGACTGTGGTTGTTGATTACTGGGCCTTTGAGGGTCATGCTCATGCATGAGCAAGGCCATTATTTCTTCAACTTTCTCCCTTACTTTATTTGCAAACCCCACCTCAAACTCCCTTGCATACCTTCTGAGTATAGATAACATGACACTTGGTTTTTCTACGACAGTAATTTGATAATCACAACAAACAATTTTTGATATGCTGGTCGATGAAGTAAGAAGTTCCTAGGAAATAAGCCTCCTACATAGGGTGATCCCACAATACTGGTTTACAATTTTTGGCCAAACTAGACACTGAACTGATTTTTTCTAACTAAATGTTCACTTTTGGACACCTATAGTGGATAAACCATGAGGAATTTGGAGATGATGCAAACTAGTGATTTGTGAATTTTTTTTGTAGATTCTAAATATATTTTTTCAAAAAAATTGGAATTAGATTACACTTCTTTTTCCATCTCCTTCGAAAACTATTTTTGTCAATAAAAATCATTTTTAAGGAGTGACGCTCACTGTATAACACATAATTTTTTTTCCATGAAGGATAAAATTCTATTTTTTTTGAATTTTAGATTTGTAACTATGATATCTAGTGCTTCCAATTGGTTTCATAATTTTTTATTGAATATTTTTTCCTTAATCAAGTTTTGAAGTCAAATCAATTACAATTCAGACATAGGCGAACCGTATAACACAATTTTTTTTGTATGTATCAAAATTCAATTTTTTTTGTTGGATCAAGGACTTCAATATCTGGTGCATTGATATTTTTCAATATTTTTTGTGATAATCTTATAATTTTCCTTATGTGCAGAACATAGAGCTTGATTTTTGGTGAAAAACCTGCATTCACAAGAAATAAAAACTAAATATAATAATTAAATTAAATTTATTTAAAAATATACTTTTTGGGAAGCTTATAATAAGGATCACATACTTACAAATAATAAATTTTAAATGAATTCATTTGATCCCCCAAAAGGTAAATCAAAAGTGGTTTTTTATCAACATTTTGATAGGTGTAAATGAAACTCTGTTATAGGTATGGTTTAAAACTAGTAGGGTTCTATCCAAGGGGGTTTGATCTAAGGTGGTTTGATCAAAGCCTCTTCAATTGAAATCCTTCAGATATAACTTTTTAAGGCTTAAATCATTATATTTTCTAAAAATATGTGATTTTAGCAAAAAAAAGTATCTCCTAGAAATTGTAAACCAACATTGTGGGATCACCCCATAGCCATGGCCTTTACAAAAATCATAACACTCACATGATTTAGTGAAGAAATCAATTTTAAAAAATTCTTCATTTACTACTTTTTTGGTAATAGTCTCCACTAAATTGACATATTGAAGCAAGTCCATAATGTTAGAAATGAAAATTGACAAAAATTGTGATGGATAGATCAACCTCTTAGCTTTTGGTTGTAGGATTTCAACACCAAGAACCCTTATGATATGCTTCTTGTAAGTTTCACAATGATCTTTAAATACCAAGTGAAGCTTCGCTTCTCCAAGTTCTTCAGAAATGGGCAATTCCCATTCATTAACTGGCAAGACAATTTTGTGGTTCCTCAGATAGAACTCTATTGCTTTCCTCCTACATTATGCACATAGACTGGATGGAACAAAAAGATCCCCACTACTTGAGGATTCTTGTTCAAACATACACACGAAAAAATGTTTTCCATGCACACTACAAACAATTTTTTAGGAAATAAAAATGCAAAAGGTGAATATAAATTACTTAAGTGGAGTAGTAGTCATTTAATCAATTATTTTACATGCTTTAGAAAGCTGGTATTTCCATACAAACACATGATGCCATTGTACACTTTGATTGAACATTATCCCCAACACCATTTTATAGTAGTGCTATGATTTAAAAAATTATCACCAATTTGAGATTTAGCTTTGCCGCGGATGTATAAAAGAGTAGCTACATGTATCTATATGCTGCCACCAATTATCTTGACACAAGCCTTTGCATGGATTTCACATACCAAAGGATTATGACATATTATGACTTGAGATCATTCTTTACACTTGTATCTTGCACATTACACAAACTAATTAGATAAAAATTTGAAATCATGATCTTACATCATGCTTTCATGCTTTGAACCTGTACCAAGATTTTGTGTGCATCCAAGAGTGATTGAAGTGCGCTCATGTACTTCTCTATTTAATCCAAATTGTACCATAGACATGTCACTGCACAACTCACACATACATTGCATTGAATAAAAATTAAAGCACCTTAAATCACTGTACAAATTGCCTCCATTCCACACACTATTGGCCACATTGAAATCTAAAAAGGTACCATCCTGTATTGCAACCATCTAACGAACAATGTACTTGAGATTTTTTTTTTTTGAATTTCAAGAGAAGTGCCCTCCTAATGACCTGTGCATTTCAGTGTCATAAAAAATGATGACATGGGCAAAGACTAGGATTTCCAACTTAGCTGCCCACATACATTAATTACTTAACCACTGACCATAGGTACCATCCTGTACTACAACCATTTGACGAAGAATGAGCTTGACTATTTTTTTTGAAAAGAAAGAGAGGCGCCATCATAATGACATGTTCCTTTCAATGTCATCAACATGATGACATGGAAACAGTCTAGGTTTTCCAAATAAGCTACCCACTTACATTTGATTATTTATCCTTTGAATGCAACCATGACATCGACAACTTCTTCTTGTAGCATATAATAGCCCAAATAAATTTATTTTCACACAGTTGTAAAAAAATCACATTGTTTCCCTTTGATTTTTGAAAGATTGACATAATTGAATCACAAAAAATAATTTAGAAGAGGCAAGGATAAAACTTGGAAGGAGAATTATCTTTCCTCTTTTGATAATAAAAGTTCTAAATTGGTATGCATCTTTCCCAGCTCAGCAACATGAGTAACTTCGTCATCTATTTGATCACAACTATAATTTTTCAAAAAATCTTCCACCACTTTGCCTTCTCTATAAGTGTAATTTTTCAAAAAATCTTCCACCACTTTGCCTTCTCTATAAGTGTGAAGAATTTGATAGTTTCCTAGCTTATCAAGCAGAGACCAAATTTGTTTAACAATATACCCCAGCCTCCAATTTTGTATCTTGCGTTCCCGACAAAAAATTATTAATAACAATGAACTTCGCCTTTAATTTGAATCATGGGAAGGTTTAGTATGTGAACTAACTTTAATCCTTGCAATAAATCTTGAGCCTCAACTACATTGTTAGACCCAAATAACAACTTAAAATATTTAACACATAACACTATCCCTTTATGATTCCTAATAACCACCCCTGCACTAGATAAACCTAGGTTTCCCCTAGAAGCTCCATCTATATTCAACTTAAACATGTGCCAACTGGAGGGGGAATCCAAGCTATGGAAGGTCTGTTAACTTTTTGTATTGGCCGATGAAGACTTCCTTTGAACGTCAAAGATAAGAGAGGCCATGAAGATAATAGTTTTGAATCCCAATCAGAAAAAATCAAACCAACATGCTTAGTTTTTTGTACATATGCATTTACTATTTCTGAAATTGACTACTCTAATAAAATTAAGACAAGTTCAGAATTGAGATTTTCTTTTCTGAAAATGCATCTATTTCTTGCCCACCAAATAGGCCAAATAACTGAGGATGGGATAATACATCATATGCTTGCAAAAAAGGAAGATTTATACAACTGAGGACAACTAGTAAATAATTTCCAAAGAGTGTTTGGGAATGAGGACTGTGGTTATGCAATTCAAAGTTTTGACAGCTTATCACTAGTAAGAATTTTTCATGAAACATAGTTAGTCGATAACATAAAAATCATATTCATCATATCATTTTCATCATTAAATAATTTGAAAATTAACCACATCTTAAGGTATATTCATTCATCTTATTCATCCATTGAACATACTAAATTCATAATCTTATATTTAAAATCATATTTACTCATAAAAGTAAAAGTAATCGGTAATATGCAATGGGTATAACATTCATCCTTTGCATGTTTCACAAGCCAAGTAACTATGTTCACATGTTGCACCCACTTCATTACTACTTAAATAGTAAAGAATACCAATAACACTTTAATTTGTATCTCCTTTAAATCATAATTTTGTATTTATATGAGAATGATGAAATAGGCCATATTTGAATACATGTGTTGATGATATCTAACTTAATTCACACTTGATCATGTTTCCTAATTATCTATTATCAAAATTCCATTAGTATACATGTGTATATATATATCACAACTTAGAGGTTGAGGGAGATAAGAAAAAAATAGTGGGTTAATGTTTCAAACAATATATGTTGGATCTATCCAAGTCATACATGCATGGGCTTCATTATGGTATATATGGATAGATTCATCATTTACATCACAAGCCTTACTAAGTTCACATGTTGTGTGCACTCACTCTAAACTACTACTTAAAGATTGTACCAATTCATTACCAACAACACTAACGAATTTGTATCTTCGTAAGCATAATTTCATATTTAAATTCAAGAATTATGAAATGGATCATATTTTACTTTAAATTTTTGATGATATCTAACTCACTTCCCACTTGATAATGTTTCCTAATTATCTATTATAAAACTTCCATTAGTATATATATCTCACAACCTAGAATTTGAGTGGGGTAAGATAAAAATAGTGGGTTAATTTTTCAAACAATGTTGGATCTATCCAAGTCATACACGGATGAGGTTAATTATGGTTTATATATGCATAGATTCATCCTTTACATGAAAATCCTCACTAAGTTCACATGTCATGCACCCACTTTAAATCACCACTTAAATAGTACCAATTCATTAACAACAACATGAGCAAGAATTTATATCTCCTTTAGCATAATTCCATATTTTAATTCAAGAATGATGAAATGAATAATATTTTAATTTAAATCATTGATGATATCTAACTCACTTCCCACTTGATCATGTTTCCTAATTATCTATTATCAAACTTCCATTAGTATCTATATCACACAACCTAGAGTTTGAGGGGGGTAGGATAAAAAATAGTGGGTTAAAGTTTCAAATATACTATATGTTGGACCTATTGTTGTTGGGTAAACCAAAAATAATGAGTCCCACTTTTTGGGCAGGATGGACATTTATATCAATATTTTTAACCAAATCTTCACCTTCTGAGACCTATAGCAGCTAAGCCGTTAAGAATTTGAAGATGATGTGAACTAGTGATTTATGGTAATTAATGTGTAGATTATAAATATGTTTTTTTTTTTTTTTGAAATAAATCATTAATCTTTCAACGTCTCCTTTCATAACTATAATGAATATTTTTGTTACCCTTTAGTACCTCTAGAGTTTTGCACCTAAAGGAAAAGGGACAATGATCTATGCTACATTCAAGAAGAAACCCTAGAGATCCCAATACAATAGAGATTGGAATCTAACAATGGGAGAGTTATTGGAGATGAAAATGGATAAAAGGGGTTCACCACCAAGTGTAAACTTGGAAAAGACAAATGCAATGTAATATGCAAACCTATTCTAGATGACTTAGAAATAACCATGAAACAAGGTAGAAAACTGTGAAATATAAGGTATGCACCTAGAAAATGGAAAAGGATGGAGTGAAGATTGTGAATGTCCTTGAGGTTCTATAAAATATATTTTTTAAGTATGGCATGACACTTGTGCCAAACTAGGCGACTTAGTCCAGTTTTGAGGAAATTTTGGAAAACTGCACTTGAGCTTGTTTCAGCCAAATGGGTGTCTAAAGCTGAAAAGATTCCTAAAAAATTTGCACAGTGGGACTAAGTGTTTGCACTTCTGCTCTTGATAATTTTCTAGATCTGAAACTGCAGAATTCAGCTTGTGGGTGTTCTCCAAGCCTCCTTTAGGGTTTTGATAACCTTGAAGGGCTTTGACACTTTTATGACAAATTTTATAATATTATTCTTTGACAAATATGGAAACAAGACCTGCAAATCACACAAAGAGAGAAATAAATTTTGGATGTTAGGGCATGGGGGTTTGCCTTGGTCAAACCCTTTTTAGGTAATTTAAACCAAAATGAAGAAATAATGTGATGAAGCATGAAACAATGGAGTTATTACCTTACCATGATGATAGATCTTGAGTTGGTACAATAATGGTTGAAGAATCTACCCTTGAATTCTTCTTGATGACTTAGAATGCTCAAACCCTAGCTTGCTTGAGAAGAATGATGTATGATGATAGGAGAATGAATTAGCCAACTAGTTAGGGTGAAAATGAGGGGAAATCCCTTTGTTTATACATGATGTTACCTAATTTCTTGAAAATACCTCATCCTAGGCCGACCTTAAGGTTTAGAGGATAATATCCTAACAAAATATTAAAATAATTTTGATTTTTAAGCTATGTGGGACTAAGTCAGCCAAGGCGGTGACTTGGTCCCACCAGGGCAAATTTGCTAATTGTTGAGAATTAAAGTGTGATTAATGTTGTTTAGCGGGATTGTCTTTTGAAACACACTTAAGTAGGTCCTGTAAGTGTATAATGGGGCAATTTAAATATAAGAAATGGTCAAATTATTGATGACAAGCCTAGGAAAGTGTGAGAGTTTGTTACAAATCCTTACAACACTTTTAAATAAGGCTTGATAAGGGGTAAAAAGAGGTTGTTTAGGTGAAATATGTTGAAAAAGTCCTAGAAAAGTGTGTAAGTGGGTTACAACACTTCACACCACCTTTACAAGACACCATGGAATTCTTATTGATTCACAAGGGTCTAAGACTTAATGTGAATGTGTTGTCCACATTACAACACTAAATCTAGGAAAAACTAGTTCAAAATCCACAAGAAAGGCCCAAATGAGAAAAAATGTCAAGGATACATTTTTTTGTGATATAATAACTAGTTTTAAACAATAAACAAAATTTTCAAAAAGTAAAGTTTATGTCGTCCAACATAACTTTTTTTCTAGAAAGGATAAAATTCTATTTTTTTTAAATATACATTCTTAACATCAATATCTAGGAAAAAGATATGTTTTAATAATTTTTTGTTACATATTTTTTTAATTAAGTTTTGAAGTCACTGTAACTATAATTTGGACATAGGTGCAGTCATTCTTTGGAACATAACTTGTTGTGTATGTACCAAAATCCATTTTTTTTTGGTGAAACAAGGACATAAATACCTAGAGAAAAGGTATTTTTTGAAGTTTTTTTTATAATGGTTTACTATTTTTCCACCTTTGTGGAATGAAGAATTTGATGTTCAGTGAAAAAACTTTGTTCATTCAAATTTGAAAAATAAATACATGATAAAATGAAAGCATATTAAAATTATACTTGTTGGAAAGCTCGTTTCAAGGATTGCAATCTTGTAAATTATATGGACAAGTTAAGTACATGTGAAGGTCCAACTCAGGGCTTGAAATTGGAATTTTTGAGGAAAATCTAAAGTAGAGGCCAAATTTTCATGCTTAACCCCTTCGTTCAAAGGCCAAAACTTCGCTCAAAGGCCCCTTCGAGCGAAGGTCACTATGTAAAATCATGTTTTTTAGGCCTTTACCTTTTCTCGATCGCTCGAAGGTATAAAGTTACCTACCTTTGCTTGAATTTCCTTCGAGAGAAGATTTTTATTCACTCAAAGGTTCTCCCTAAAAATTTGCCTCCTCCCTTGAAAATATTCATTGTCCAAAACTTCCATGAAAAGTGGACTCAACTTCATTCTTTTACCCATAAAAAGATCCCATTTCTAAAATAACAAGATCATATTTTTGTCAGTGTTTTTTCATGTTTTTGGCTAAGTCCAAAAATTTCATGAAAAGTGGACTCAACTTCATTCTTTTACCCATCAGTCACTTCAAAATAAGAAACAAAGAAAAATTAAGGCAAAATATCAAACAATAAAATAACTTCTTATCCACTATTTGCATCACCAACATGTGCATACTCTACATAATCAACAACCAAGGTTAATGAATCTAATGAATCTCTGCATACACATCTTCTTCACTATATATACTACTGCAAGAAATAGAAGGATCATCCTCCTTGATCTTAAGTTGTAAGTCATCATTAATCCTTTCATTAAAATCACCCACAAATGATTGGTCCAACTAAAGGTTGTTGCACACACTATCATCTTCATCTATATTGTGGTCACATAATGCACAAACACGATCTTCACATATTCTCTTGAAAACATAATCATCACTTGATATTATACTTCTATTTGATGCCACCTCCAAGCAATCACCATTTTCAATAGAAAATTCACCACAAACAACCTCTATCCTTGAAGACAATAATCTTGCAATCACCTCCCTTATTAGAGCATCTATGAAATCAAGGAACTCATATGTTTGTTGCATGTTTACAAAATTAAACTCTTCCTATATTGAATCAAAACCTATAGGAACATCATAGCATGCAAAAAATATGTTAATATAGGCAAGTATGTTAGGTCTGGAATTATTTGGGATCTTGAAAAGAGAAATATAAAACCTATGATTGAACTTCATACTAGACTCTCCCTCTTTCCATTTGATGTTTTTTAGTTCTTCAAAAATAGAAATAGGTTATAAAAATAACTCTTCTTTGAACATAGCAACAAGTTGATTCAATGAAGCAAAAGAGTGCTCAAAAAAACTTTAATACCAATTCTTTGCCTTTCCATCTAGTGACCTGACATAGAATCTCATCCACATTTCTTCATCTTCAAAATGACACTTCTTGATGAATTATAAGAATATATCAACATGTGCATCCCCATACAATTGATAATAACCATCAATCCTAGACATTAATATATAGATTGAAGATCTCATCATTTGTATTTCATAATCGACCTAAAAAAGGTCAAGCTACTTAATTATGGGATCAAGTGGGATAATGGGGGATGAGGAAACCTATTTTTCTATAACAATAGTGGGTCTTTGTGATTGTAGATCCTTGAATCAAATTTTACATTACCTCTTGTGCTCTTTAAGCTCCTCTATCCTTAACTTGTTTGCAAGTATGGATTCTTGTATCCATGAATGCAAATATATATTTTGTGTTGAGTTGTATGAACAATAGGGTGATTCATCCTCATAATACTCCTAGATATGCATCCTCTTATACTCCCAATATACAAATCATATCTTACATTTTTTGGAGTGTCCTCAAGGTAAATTCATCCATTCCAACTGTCCATGGTTGGTTACAACTACCCATGCAAGGTAGAAAAGAGAAGAGAAAGAAAATTATTTATTTACCAATAAAGAAACCATGCTTTGAATCAGAAGAAAATAAGGTACCTTAAAACCACATGCAATCACATGATATTTTCTCATGAAACATGAACAACAACAACAAATTTTTTTTCTTTGATAGAAAAGTCAACACCTCACAACAGTGAGGAAACCATTGAAGCACATAGACCTCCAAGATATAACTTTGATTCTAGGCTGCAACTACTAGTAAATTCTTCAATATCCTCTCAACCCAATAAACCTTGTCATTCTTCAGGCACCATTTTGTTAGCATAAATTGACGGGCTATTAGACTCACCCAAACAAAATACAGAGTTGCAAACTCCAAGTTACCAAGGTTCTCAAGATATTATTTCTCTTTATATCCTCAACAATGATGCCATTATATTGGCATAAGTTGACAAGATTCCAAACTTACCCAACACAATTCCGCTGGCATAAATTGGAAAATAAGTTGCAAAGGTGTTTCAAATATGCATTTGGCTCACAATTCATCAACAACAGCTAAAGTAACTTATTCCTTGGTAATGATGCCATTTTTTTGGTGATCGACATTAGTTATTTCTAGCCACCCAACACTTTCAATATTCATAGTCAATTAGAATAACTTGAATAATTTAGTAAAGTCTTTTGTGAACACATAGAAAATAGTAGAACATTATTAGTAGAGGGGTATTTCCTTATTTTTTCTTATAGTTATGTAGATCTATATTTTTTCATTTTTTGAGTTATTTTGCTTGTCATGACCAATATGGTTTGGGTTAGTCACAATATAATTAGCTTGAGTATCATGTTGTGAAGGCTTGGAAAAGAAAGCAACCTTAGAAGTGGCAAGTCATGATTCTTCTGATTATGTTTTCTCTTAAGATATTTTTTCTCAATTTCCTATTTTGAAGGATTTTGTAAGGGAAAAATCCCTTGATCCATGCAAAGTTCAGAGGAGAGAGGATCCCCATGTGTCAAACTTTTCATTTCTCTTTTTAATCAAGAATTCTCCATTTTCTTATCCTAATATATAACATTCTCTGCAACTTTAATGTGCTAAGAGAATTCCCAAAGTAGATTCCATGTTTAAAATATGAAAAATTCATAACACTAAGTACTTCCATCCTCTTATTTATATTTCATAGAATAATTTACACACTTATTTGACTTACCAATTCCCAACCATATTCTATTAATCTAGGAAAATTATAAGTTGATTACATTTATTTAATTAGCCCAAGTTAACGCTTAGAAAGGTTTATTTTACTTTACACATGTATATATGGGTTCAGTTTGATCTTTCTAAATTAGAAAGAAGTCAAAATGTTGTCAAATTGACTTAGGGATTTTAAATCAATCATGCACACTACAATAAGATGAATGCAAGCAAATATGTTATATCAATCCAAATTTAAATGGTGGAGCTTGATCTTACTCTAAAATAGCTATGAGGTGAGCATGATTCTTTTCTTGAGTGGGCCTAATCTAGATGTGCCCATGTAGCTAGTCTCAACAAGCTATATTTAACCACACATTGTTAACACTTGTAATGCAAAAAATAACATACTCAAGCTATTTTCACTTATGTTTCAGTCCTGCTTTGATTATAGTACTTTTTATACAATAACAGGTTTATTAGTGGTATATTCTTGTATGAATTTTGGATCATGACTTTACCTTATCCTATCCTCATCATTACTCATCTTTTATTTTCTACCTTCAATCAAATCTACAAGGAAAAAATTGACCCAAGTTATTTCTATTGTCATGGATCTAAACCTTGAACTTTTAAAATTCAAAATTCAAATTTAAATCCTTACCAATCTTTTTATTAGCCATTATGATCCAACCAAGTGCATATTTGTGGATTTATGTGCTATGTTGTGGTATTTAAGGAAATTCATTGTTACATTTGAAATCATACAAAATGCATAGTTTTTTTTGGACATTGTCTTAGCAACATCATAAGGATTTTGATTGCATTATTAGAGCATACATTAGTATACATTATCCTAGGTATATTGTGTCTTTGCATGTTGTCTTCGATCTTAGTTCATGGTTGTTGAATTGGTCTACCTTGGGGCATGATTAAGAAGAACATGATCCTCAAGTAAAAAATTCCTAAATGGTGTTTTAGATATCACCCTACTTTAAACATAGGTATGATGAACTAAGGTGGATTTACTATATTCATCCATTCCTTGCTACTTCAGGTACATAGTTTCATGTTTAGTTCTATAAGTGCATATTTGAACTATAAAAGAGAATAATCATTTCACAAATTTTAAAACATTCATCTTCTCTAACCTTAAAATTCCATTACATTAACAAATCATTTATTCATACATTCAACAAAATTTTACTATAAGATATTTGTATAATTGAAAAGTTGATAATTTTCTATAATATTTGAAAATATTATTAATTCTTAATAGTCACAAACTAAATCTTTATGTAAATCCATATTGATCTATTACTTAAAAAATCAACACAATTTTATAATAATTTTAAAACTCTTTAAAATACCATTTAAGCCCTTTATTTATTTCTTATTATAAATTAAAATAAAGTTATGGAATCCTCGCATTGTTTCTGTAGACATGCAAAATCAATATTATTGATTAAACATCATAGTTGATCATTTTCTTCTCAATTAATTAATCAATCTCCTAAAGTCTCCTGATTTAATTAAATCACATGTATTTAATTAAATAGCTAATATTCATTTTCATCTCATTTGATTTAAAATTTAAAACAAAAAAGAAAATTAAATGTCACACCACCTAATCACTAGTTTAATTAGTCAAATCTCTGATTAATGCTAAGACTAACCCATATCCCATCCACTTGCACAATAAATCATTTAATTTGATTTATTAAAAACCCCTATTTTCCTCACAAGGCATGTTCCCAAGGAATATGCCCTCATTAACTCCTCTTGTTTGAATTTTTTGTTCAAACAAAATTCCCCCCAAATCCCTCAACCATATTCATTTATTGTCATTTTCAAATTTGAAATGAGAACATTGGCCAAAACTTGTATAATCATGGGCCAATCACATTGTGACAAGTGTCTCACTCCTATTTGTTGGGTTTTAGTCCCACATTCATCAATTTGCCTCTCCTCTCTTCAAACTTGAAACTATAAATCCAAGCCTTATCTCTTTCAAACACACAACACAAAAAATCATGCAAAGTTATTCTCTTCATTTGAGAACTAATTTTGTCCACAATCACATGCATTTGCATTATTACTTTCATTTTGGCAATCTTGCTTATCAAGGGATGGGAAAGGGATTTCTTTTCACATCATGAGGAGCACCACTCTTACTATGGAATAAGTTTTGGTCATATTTTTATATGCTTTTGTTTAGCTATCTTTGTTCTATTTATCTAGTTTGCATATTTTAAATATGATTGAATATTTCATAGGAATGCTGGATCTACTTGTTTTAAACTAACTAACAATCTAATGATTTTTGTTTGAAGCAATTTTACAGATTTTGGCATCTACAAAATAGCGCTAGAAAGAGGGCAAAATCTGTGATTATTTATGGAATCACCGTATTAATAGCCAAATATTTCAAATGATTTGTTTTTTGAATGTCAATTTTATTTGAATCACAATGTTTTGAATGCTAAATAACGTAGATTTTTCCTATTCTCATATTTATAAGAACACTATTTTTTATCACTATCTTAGTCTTGCAATGGATATTGTAGAAATTGTCAGGAATCCTATAATTTGAGTTCATTTTTTACTTTTTATTTTTATTTTGGGGTACCATAATCATGTGTGGGAAGGTTTATCAGACAAAATAGAAATTGTATGTTGCAGATTTGGCAACATAGAATCTGTTGCCATCATAATAATAGCTTTATCAAGAGCTCCATAATATCAGATTGGGTTGTTTTAAAATTTGTGTACAAGCATCGTCATTATTGGACCTCTATTCTTCTTCAAGCACTCTGCGTATTTACCAATGTAGCTGCAACTGCAACGTATGACAAACATATTCTTTTGTCTGTTGGATCGGCGTCCATACCCTGTTCGAACGTGCCAAAAATCAATGCATTGCCCTTGGTATTCATATTCAGATTGTCTTCAATACGCGGCTAGAAACAATACATTGATAGAACAATGCCAATATCATATTCATTTCGCCAAGAGATGACAACAAATTTAGTTGTACATGACCAAACAAACTGTACATCAAGATCAATATAAATGCCGCCAATATACTTCGGTCTTATTAATGTCTTTGTAGTTGGCCACATCGAAGTTCCACTTGTTTCCGTAGGCCATTTCTTTTCAACTTTGTCATCTTGTCTCTGTGATCTAAAAATAAGTCTTGATATAGTTTGTGCAGCTTATACGCCTAGACATTATGACAGATGCGGCTTTAGCAGGAGTATCTAATAGATAAATTAGATTGGGGTAGCTTCTCTTAAGGACTTAAGGACCCCTCTTCTACCTCACTCCTAATAAATATAGCTCTACTAAGACAGTGAATCCTCTGGCTGCTCTCAGACCACGCCATCAAGGTCATTACCTTTCAAAGCAGCCAAATCTCAGAGATAATTGTCTTTAAGGACATCACTGTTGGTGTATGCGACTCATAAATCATCCTACGCTTATGACGCTCAGCTACCGCTACCCTTTCCTGTGAATCTATCATTACTTCTATTTCATTTGATGTTGGGCCTTGATCGCGATTACCTTGTCTGACTTGGCACAGTTTTTTACTAAGCTTGTACACTAAAGTATTGTCCGGATTATTATCCTCTTTGATCAGCACAATATTTTATGTATTTTGTCGTTAAGAATTTATTGGAGATGTGACCTTAAAATGTTGATACATAAATTCAATAGGACTAGATGTGTAGAATTGAGGGAGAACTATATCTTTAATAATAGAAGCTGAAAAGTCTTTAACATTTTTGAAGTATTTATCTTGTCTTGATCTTTGAGGAAAGAACACATTCTGTCAAAAAAGCTCACGCCTCTCTATGCTTCTGTTTTGGCGTAGGCAGATTCATCTTTACACCTGCGAATTGTATTCGTTGGAAACTTTTTTTGAGCGCATTTACTCCTATATCACACCTGCCAATTGATTTAAACTAGAAATTTAAAGCAATTATTGCAGTAGTACTCTATGTCAGCTCCATTATTCAGCTTTATGTGTTACGATATCCTCGAATAAAATGAGCACATCATGCAAATCGTATTAGATTTTTTCGGTTTATTTTTAGTTTCGATGAAATCTGTCAGTTATAACTGATTCTCTGCTCTGAGAAATCTCATCATCACATTTCTCTTTGAAAAATCTCGCCTTCGATAGAGAGGTTTATCTTTCCCAAATTTTCTACGATGGAACTTTCTTTGAACTATTAGTTATTTACGTGATAGCTATAGGATTGGAGATTTTGAATGGTAGTTGCAATTTTAGAATATTGTATTTTCATTGAAAGGGCATTGCACGTAGCTATGATAGACAAAAAAATCATTAGGGGTGAAGATTCATCATGCAGTTGAGTTAATACATTCCTGGAATCTGAATAGATGACAAGGTTTCATGCATTCTGTTTTAATTAATATTGTTATGTCTTCCATATCACTGGCGCAAATGAGTATGAGTCATTTCTTCATCAGAGGTAATTGAAATCAGATACAAAGCAATTGAAACCAAACAAACCTAAATATTTGATCATTTTGGCATGTCAGACATATTTTGAAAATGTACAATCTTTGCAAAAAAAAATTTTAGGCAGATAGGAGGCGTATTGAGCTATGCATTTGCAAGTGGTTTTTTTTTTTTTTTGCAGATTGAGACCGACGGTATAAGGCATGGATCTGGGAAGTTTGGAAGCAACACTGGAATCTTGAAACAAATGCTCGGCAAGAATATACTCCACCATCCAACAAGAAAATTGCATTTATTTTCTTGGGAATCAACCCACTTTTCATGCCAACTTTTCCTTTTCTAATAAATTGTGATTCATGACTGTTTATTTAAAAATTTGGTATTGAGTGGTGATTACTGTTAATTGTTTGCATGTTGGGAAGGATTCAACGTCCAAACAAAAACTAAAACATACTATATCAAAAGTAACATGTTGGATCTAAGGTTCTTTCATTGATATCATTGTTTCTCTCATCAGCATTGTTGTTTCTCATTAATGAATGGTTGTGCAGGGTGACTGTGAGAAGAAATCAACATTGATTGTGAAAAAAACATATATTCAGTGATCTATTTTGGTTTCCTCTCATTAATAAAGTTTTAGAGTGTTGATTAAGCCACACGTCAGTGATAGGTTGACATCAAGAAACAAAGATGATTTTCTCGCACATGAGAAACAAATAACAAGGTAGATTTAAGTTCAACTAATGGGAATTGGACATTGAACTTGAACTTGAAAGAAAATAATTTCTTAATGCTTATTGTAAAAGATTGGGGCTTCCATTTCTTGCTCTCATTTTCTGTTTTAGGCCAACTCACTTCTTTTTGGGTTTAAAACTAACCATTGCTTTGATCTTTTCAAATTGGTTAAAATTGAACTTAAAAACTCACTATAATTTCAATTTGGTGTAAAACTGAGCAATCAACTTCACAATTGGATTTTGGTGCTTTAAAACGAATCAAAATCACTGCTTTGAGGTATAAAATGAACAAGTGTTTGTCATGCTTTGTAATCTTTTTCACAACTTAGTATCATTTAAAATGTGTATGCGCTTCTCTCGTGCTTCACGACGATCTTGAGAATAAAAAGTCTTTTGGTGATATTAGGTTGTTTAAAATATTTCCTCTACACTTTGATTTGGGATCTAAAATTGAACAAACTTGTCCAGTGTGAGAAAAAGACATTGCGAGTGTTCTCTCTTTATTCATGCAAACAAAGATGATCGAATTACGAATGCACTTGCTCACTATTGTACACCTTTAAAGAGCCTACCTTGGTGAGAAAAATTACTCACCCCAAGGGAATGACTCAGGTGGTAATGGGCTAAAGCCAAGCTCTTCCAAACCGCTATATAAAATTATGTTCACTGTGAAAGGCATGGACAATGGGAAGCTGCACATGATAAATCTCCCCCAGTATCTTTATGATGAGTAAAGCCCTTGTTCTAAGGGTTGCGAGATCTGTCACAAGGAGTTTATCATTTCACCCCGTAAACTGGATGCCCTTACTACAAAATTTTGTTTAGAAGCCAAAAATCCTTATCTATTTTGTTGGTGCAAAAGGTCATGTCTTTTGAAGCCGCCCCATGTTATACATGCAATTTTGTTGTAGAGATGAAAAGTATGCCATGGGAGATTCATGGGCACTGATGCTTGGCTGGCCCGAGAAGTGTGTACCATGGAGGGGAGCCAGTGTAGTCAAACATCTAATCATCCACACATAATATGCGCCGCTAGATTCGTCCAAGTGGGAACCCAACAAAATATTGTCTCTTCATCCTAGGGTTGTACATGTGTTTGGAAACGAAAAATACATTGTTTGATCCTCAAAACAATTGAAAAAAAAACATTCACAAAGAGCTCCAAATTTCAAACCCCTTGGAGGAAACAAATATCCTTGGTGAATTTAAGTACTCTTGCTTTCCCTAGGGATCATATCCTTAGAGGTTTCTAAGTTCTTGAATTTTATCATCATTTTTTTTTCACTAAGGTTAAACCTAGGAAAAGTTTTCCCTAATTTCCTTGATTTCCACATAATGGACCTTGTGGGATGAAAAGAAAGTGGGACATTAGACATGAAGTTTGAAAAGCATAATCAAGAAAGTGTTTGTGGTAAAAAGAACCAAACCTAAGCAAGATAACTGACAACTAAACCACACATGTTCTTGTTCTCTTTTGAGTCTTATGGTTTTCATGCAAACATTGCTATTTTGGTTTGAGTTACTCTTAGGGAAAAGCATGTTCTTCAAAACCTTGGTCTTGTAAGAAGGTCCTCATAGGGTCATCTAGGATCAAGTAAAAATCTTCACTCCCTCCAAAAATTTATCAAATTCCATTTCACTAACAACTTTTGGAACTTTGAAAGCATCATTCATGCTAGAATTTTGGAAAATCAACATCACCTTGTTTGACTTAACACACCTATTCAAATTATCAACCATCTTGAAAAAAATTGCCTCTAGGATAACACAACTTCCTGAGGTCTACTAGTTCATGATCACTTTGATTTGGCTCAACACACGTAGCCAATTCATTCTCTTATGCAAGTTTTCCCTAGGATAACACAACTTCCTAGGGTTTACAAGTTTACCATCATCTTATTTGGCTTAATACACCTAGTCAAACTATCCTCAAAATCAAAATCAAACCAAGTCCTAAAGTCTAGCATTGATCCAAAGTTCCTAAAAGTCCAAACACCCATATCATTTCATCCTCCATCTCATCATTGGTCCTAAACCCCTCAAAGGTCAGCAAGGTCAAAACACAAGAGGAACATGGAATATAAACTTGATTCCTACATTATGAGTAATCCAATTCAACCAAACTATCCAAGCCTTACAATACCAATTTAGTTTCAAAACTTGCATTTGTACAATCCATACATGGGATCATTATCTCCTACAAACCTCAATGGTACAACAAATGTGAGTTTTCCCAATCTAAATTTTGGAACATCTTTTCTTATGGTAGATTTAAATCAAAGCCAAAACTTACAAATCTATCAGCCAAACAATCAAGGCATGAGAATTCCCCCTTTACCAACCATCAACCAACCGAATCCAAGCAACACCCCCTTCATAAATCAAAGCATCATATCAAATCCTCCCATTTTCTCATCGATATCACAACAACTGATGGCAACCATTCAAGAAACCCCAACAATCAACACCATTCCCAATCCACCACCACCATCACCAAAACACAACATGAAAAATCCATTCTCTATCATGTTGCAAGCCGCTCAACAAGCTGCCCACCAAAAGGTGCTCCAAAACTAACAAGCTGCACAAGCGGCACAAGCAACCCAAAAAGCACAAGCTCAAGCTCAAGCCCAACACCAGGCTCAATAGGCGCAAGCACAATTCAGGGCACTATTGCAAGAAATCCATGAACAATTCCATCAAAAAGTAGCACAACAAGGAACCCAACAAAAGCTTTGTTGGCACAACAACAACAAGACCAACAAAAGGATTTGTTGGAACAACAACAACACGACCAACAACAAGCATTTTTGGCTCAACAGAAAATGCAGGCATTACTCACTCAACAAATTTTGCAACAAAGTCCCACATAATTGTTGAAAATAGTAATCAAGATCTATCCATCGATGAACACCTTGAAGATGTTTTCACCTCATTTGATGATGAAATCAACATACATCAAGAGCCATTTTTTAGTCATAATCAAGACCCCTCCTACAAAGATCTATTTCAAGGAGTGTTAATATTATTTGATCCTATTGACATAAACCAAGATCCCTCCACCAATGATCGTGTTGACAATGTCTCTACATCACCTAACGAGCTAGAGGACATATCTCAAGAATTTATTCCAAAGCATGATCAACATCTATCACCAAGGTCTAACAATGTTTGTTCCCAAGATATATTTACATCCTTTGACCTCATGGTTATAGATACTGAAGGAATCCCTAAATCACCATTTGATCTAAGTCCACCCAAAGATCAAAAGGATATTGAGCCACTTCCCATGCCTTATGACGATGTCCAAGAACCCTTTGAAAATAATCCATCCTTCGAAATTGACCCATGTCAAGAACTTGATCCAAAGCATGTTGAAAGAAATTCTGACATTAACCAAGATCAAGAATTTTTATATCCGAGATTCTACAATGATCTAATGGGCACTCTTCTATCTATACAAGATGTCACAAATGATGATCATATCTATATAGCACATACTCCTTGATAGGGAAGGGTTGGATGGAACAATCACTATTCCATGCTCTGGATCTTACTTGGAAGACCCTTATGGTGTCACACTCTACCACCTTAACCTATAGGACCTATTGCTTCTTTAGGTTCCCCTGGTTCACCTCGCCAACCCAACTATCATGAGAAATCCTACCTACCAAGCCAATCTTGGTGCAATGCTTCAACTCTTCCTTAGCCCTTAATCTACCCTAAAGGCTAACATACTACAAGAACTAAAACTCAGCTTTGTAAGGGTGTAGATATGTTTCCAATAGCTTCAAACTATCCTCCTAGGGTTCTTGAAGGTCCACCAAGCTCCATTTACAAGTCGCTTCTACCAAACCCTCATTTAGGGTTAAAAAGGCTACTAGCCTAGGAGCCCCAATTAGCCCTCCTTCTTCGAGACAACACACTAGTACTCCGAATTCTCCCAAATAAAATTGAATCTTTCTTTGGGTTTCTTGTTCCTCATACCTATCACTTGAAGATTACAATGGTCTTGGCCTTCAACTGCCCGTACACAGACTGTACCTTCATTTTGTCAAATTAGGTCTCTTGCTTAGGTTTTCCTGACCACACAACAAACTGTCAATTTGTTCTCCCTCCAAATGGATTGGTGGAGCCTCCTTTCTCATGAAAAATATTTTCCAAGCATCTACCTACCCTCTCCACACCGTGACTTGACAGGAAATGATCACCCCTGCAAGTCAAGTGCTTTGCACTTCTTGTCTTTCCTAGCTGAACATTGTCAGGCTCGCCTAGGAGAAGACTTCCACAGCGATACCCTAACTCCTAACAATTCCTAACCCTACAATATTTACAGACATGGGGTCTAGTCACAATTCCCAAAGGCCCGTACACTAAGTACAATGGGAATGTAGACTAAACCTCCATTCTTCACAGTCTGTCTGTTAGAACAACAACTAAGAGAAACAAACTAACTACAAAAGAAATGCCTGAAAAGAACAAACAAACTATTTACTGTTCCACACAATGCTTGCAAGTGAATTTACCTACATCCTACACTTCTCATAGTGCCCTGATCAAACCATTATCACACAAATTTAAAGTAAAAATAGGAAATTCACACCAAAAATCACTGTTTTCTTGATTTCAAAACTTCTACACAAACTCAAATGTTTCCAACCTTGTTTTCAGGTTGAGGCACACCATTTATATGTCCCTCATTCAGTTAAGCTCGGTCTTAACTACCCCATGGCCGCTTGTGGCTTCCATTAAGTCTTATTTGTAAATGTTTAGAGAATCTAACACCTAGAAAGGTCTACAAAGGTCTTAAACTATCCTTGTAGCCAAACCTCAACCTAACAAATGGTCAACATGGCCTTTACCAACACAATACCTGATCTCAAATGCCTCTAAGGCACAAACACAAAGAAATAGGAAGATATTTCTATATTTTTCCTAAACAAATTGCCAATTCATGACCTTCTTGTCAACTTTCCTAGGTGAACTTTGGGGTGCTCCTGCACCACTCCTCCATCTACCCATGAGATGCTTTCTTGAATGGACCCATAGATGATCTTCATTCTAAACACGAGTCTCATATTCTTGACATCATTACCATGGTACAAGAATCTGATACTCTTAACATTTGTGCACAAGACCAAGATGTAGAAAAATTTGGAGACATAGCAAAAAAAAAACATGAAGAAGGTTTATACAAAATTTGCAAACTAGAAACATCCTATGGAGACATATCAAAAATAGGTCATGAAGAAGGTTCGTACAAAAGTCATGAATCGGAAATATCCCATGAAATAAATCATGAGGAAGAGATTTTATGAGGACAATGAATCATCAACACTTCTTGAAGAAGCATTACAATTTGATATTTCAAAAGATCAAGCTAAAAATATCAATGAGGCATTCATCCCACATATGGCGGGTCATATCGCTTATAGACTTGGATCACTCACCTTTTTAAGAGCAAGCTATTTTATCAATAAAGGAGTTGTCACTTTTGAAGATCCACCACAAAACAAAGAAGGATTAGCACCTTGTTTCCAAGGTAAATCATATCCTATTGCAGATTGTAGACATGCAAAATCAACATTATTCATTAAACATCACATTTGATCATTCTTTCCTCTTAATTAATTAAATTGATTTAATTAACTTCCTAAAGTCCCTTCACTTAGTTAAATCATACATATTTAATTATATTCATTTTCCTCTCATTTGATTTAGACAAATACAAAAATTCAAATCAAATGTCATATCACCTAACCTTCTGTTTGATTAATCAAATCTTGATTAATTTAATCCTAATCACCTAAATCCTCTAGATTCATCCACTTGCACAATAAATCATTTAAATTGATTTATTAAAACCCTTTTTTTTTCTCACAAGAATATGCCCTCATTAACTCCCTTTGTTTGACTTTTTGGCCAAACAAAATTCCCCCCAAAACCCTCAACCATATTCATTTAATGCCATTTCCAGATTTGAAATGGGCACATTAGCCAAAACTTGCACAATTATGGGCCAATCCCATTGTGACAAATGGCTCTCTTTCATTTGATGGGTTTTAGTCCCACATTTCTCAATCTTGGCCTCTCCTCTCTTAACTTCTCCTATAAGTTCAAAGCATTTTCTCTCATTAATCATCTACAACTTGAGCACTATCACTATAGGCAACTTGAGTTCACTTTGCATCTCATTTTCTATCATCTCATTTGCTTGGCAAGGATTGGGAAAGGGCTATCTTCTACACAAAGGATAGCACCAATCCATCATGGAATAGGTATACTTCATGTAATTTTCATGCTTTGATTAAGTTTGTCATGCGTTTGCATTTTGGATCATGAGGTATTATTTCATGAGGATATTGGAGATATGCTTGGTTTTAGAATGTTGGTGATGCTAACAGTGTGTATGTATTTTAGCATTTTTTAACCATTTGCATATTTTCATGTCCACAAAATGGCACTAGAAGGAGGGTGTGCCCCAGATTTAACATCAAATTTTGAGTTATGTGTGTGTAGATAGTCATGGAAGGATGTTTTGGCACATTTAACTCCCAGTTCTGCATATTCACATGATATTCCCATGCATTCATCTAATGTTCTTGCACATTTGTCCTCATTTTCTATGCATTTGATCTCAGAAAATTGCTCATTTACCCTATGAAACTACACGTTCAACACTTATTCCTACGCATTTTCTTCTGCAGTCTCACGCATATATTCTCTGATTCTATGCATGCAGGTTGTCTTTTCATGCATCTATTATATTTTTTTCCTACACACTTGTTTCTATTTCTAGGTAGTCTTGTTAAGATAGTTTTGGTCATTTGTTTTTTATTTTGGACCAACATGATACTAACTATTGGTGCAGCTGATTTCATGAGTCCAAGATTCAAAACTACTAATAATTGCTTTGTAGGATTTCATTAGATCATACATTGTGTTCATGGTTCCTCTATCAAATTTCCTTTTAGAACAAATTGATCTAAAGAAATAAAATCATAATCTAAACAGGCTTTGCTATAGCTTTATTCCCCGTACTATTTTTTTACAATTTTGGAGTTTAGTATGTTTGAAGTAGATTTCTTTGAACTTGAAGACCATTCACTGCCTATGTTTTCCTTTGCTGAGATGCAATTTATTTCTCTCTGAAACACATTCTTGGAGGTCAGTATGTTTGAAGTATATTTATTTGAACTTGAAGGCCATTCGATGCCTATGTTTTCCTTTGCTGAGATACAGTTTATTTCTCTCTGAAATGCGTTCGTGGAGGTTAGTATGTTTGAAGTAGATTTCCTTGAACTTGAAGACCATCCGTTGCCTATGCTTGCCTTTGCTGAGATACAATATATTTATCTCTGAATGCGTTCATGGTTCCTCTATCAACTTCTCCTTTTGGAACAAATTCATCTTATATTCCACTAGAAAAGATATCAATTACATGATGGCCTTGTCCAAATAAAAGTTGAAGCGTAAGCATCTCAAACTTTACCTATGGAGGCAAAAGTCTGCATTTTTTTTTCTGTTAAGAATTCAATATAATCTTTGCCACCCTGAGATCATGTTGGACAAACATGATGCTTGATTTTCCATAGTCGTTCATGCTTTATTTTCCATAGTTGATCATGCTTGATTGACATTCAATCATTTCGCACCTACCACTTACATTATCTTGAGCCCCGCCCCACAGTCATGAATGAAAGCGAACTATAAAAGTGACTGGCAGACCAATATTTCATGCCTGTAGCCTGGTCCTTGGTGTTTAAATTAAAAAAATGAGGCTTTCAAATCTTATGAATGACCTCGTTACAGCCACCGAATTCATTACTGGAACGATATCCTGCTGTGAAAGATCACTTCGTATGTCTAATCACAAAATTAAAGATATCATTTTGGGAAGAGGTAAGCCGTAAGTAAATATTGTTTGATTTGTTTCAACTATTTATTGTATTGAAAGTCGTTCATAATCATGGTGGAGCAGATTTACAATATAATATTGTTGGTGAGTTGCTATTCAATCTGGGCATTAAATGGGGTTAGAAGTTTGTATTTAATATTGTTGACAATATCATGTTACTTGGATGAATTTTGTTGTATTGCACTACTAACTAAATTCAACATATGTACGGGAAGCATACTATCAATAGTTTACGTGCCTCGTCCATGCCTTGTCTATGCTTTTGATTTGAATGCTTGAGCTATTTGTTTTAGGAAAACATTAAGGTTATTAATGGCAGGATTCTTCATAATCAAATGCGTTATTTTTATTTTTGTTTTTAAAGCTAAATAATGCCAAACTTAAACTTAGTTTTATTCGATGATATGCCATTAAGGATTTTTCAAGAAAACGTGTTTCTTTGGCCTATCTACATTCATGGTGCCGCTTCTTCTAGCTGTAGGGAGGTAATCTAGATGTTACTATTCAATGTGATCACCGTTAAAAAATAAAAATCTTTTGATACAGTGGGATTCAAATTGTGTTAGGGAATTTAAATGGTGATATAAATCTTCTTTAATGCAAAACTCTGACATGATTTGTGTAGAATTTAATTTATACTATTGATTAAACTTTTGCAGATTACAAATGTACCTTGTACTGGATATCTGGGATTTTTTCACTATTATTTATTTGTGCTTTTGTTAAAGAAATCTGACTTTTGGTGTTAATTACTTATGAAATTGGCGTTGGGTACCATTAACAATGATTTTGCAAATTTCAATTTAACGTTTACAGAAAAAAAAGATTGAACTAGGAGAATCAAAAGTCCTTTATCAAAGTTCGGGCATGCTTCTAAAGAATCATATTTTTCTTTTTGTGCTCTAACAATTGGTTGTTTTCTTTTTTGGAGATTTTTGCATGACGGAGGTTGACATCAAGGAGGGCATCGAAATCATCAAAATTAAACAAAGTCAAACTAAGCGAAGTTAAAAAACTTGAGGATGATAACTTGAAAAGGAAAAGCAGATTTTAATGCTTATTATAAATCTAGAGCTTCCATTTTCTACTCTCATTTTCTGTTTTAAACCAAGTCACTTTTCAATTTGGGCTTAAAATCAATCAATAATTTGATCTTTTCAAAGTTGGTTAAAAATAACCTTGGACACATACTAGATTTCGATTTGGACTTAAAATTGAACAAGGCAAACTTCACATCTCATTTTGGTGCTTTAAAATGAATCAAAATCATTGCTTGAGGATTAAAATGAACAAGTGTTTTTCATGTTTTGCAATCTTTTTCATAAATTAATATCATTTAAAAAATGTATGCACTTCTCTCGCACTTCACGACGATCTTGAGAATCAAAATTATTTTGGTGATATTAGTTTGTTTAAAATATTGCCTTCACACTTTGATTTGGGAACTTAAAATTGAACAAAACATCTTGCGAGTATGAGTAAACATATTGCGAGTGTTCTCCCTTTGATTTTGAACGAAGATTGATCGAACTACGAATATGTTTGCTCGCTTTTTTTAATCTTAGAGGGCTTGACTTGTGGGAAAAAGTACTCACCCAAGGGAACGACCCAACCGGTAACACACTAAAGCCAAGTGTATTTCCAGCTGGGATATAAAAGTGGGTACTGGAACAAAAGCCAATATCACATGGTTGGATCTGATGAGAAGGGCAGCAATGGTCTCTTTCCACATGGTTTAGCCTCCATGAATGGAAATTCCAAATTAAAAATCTTGTTTAGAAGGCCAAATCCTTACCTATTTTGTTGGTGCAAAAGGTCATGTCCTTTGAAGCTGCCCCACGTTATACATGCGATTTTGTTGTAGAGATGAACGGTATTTTGTGGGAGATTCATGGGTATTGATGCTTGGTTGACTCGAGAAGTGTGTTCACTGTAAGGGGGAGCCTGTGTGGTCAAGCATCTAGTCGTCCGCACAAAATATGTGCAACTAGATTCGTCCAAGTGGGAACCCAACAAAATATTGTCTCTTCATCCTAGGGTTGTACATGTGCTTGGAAATGAAAAACACATTACTTGGTTCTCAAAACAATTGAAAAAAAAACATTCACAAAGAGCTTCAAATTTCAAACCCCTTGGAGGAAACAAATATCCTTGATGAATTCAAGTACTCTTACTTTCCCTAGGGATCATATCCTTAGAGGTTTCTAAGTTCTTGGATTTTATAATCATTTGTTTTCACTAAGGTCAACCTAGGAAACGTTTTCCCTAATTTCCTTGATTTCCACATAATGGACCTTGTGGGATGAAAAATAAAGTGGGACATTAGACATGCAGTTTGAAACATAATCAAGCAAGTGCTTTTGGTAAAAATAATTCACTAAGGCAAGATAAAAGATAAATTGGACCTCACATGTGTTGTCTCAAATGATTTCCCAGAAAGTCAAAATCCCAAAGATAAGGTTAAAAAATATTAGTTTAAAGCTCGAGAATGTCTTGAAATGCTCCTTGAAGTCAGAGAAAGACTAGTGTACAATTTTTAAAAAGGCTTCAAGAAACAACCCAACTTTGTATGCATTTTATTATCAACAAAATCTTGAGCTTTTTGAAAGATTCTCTTTCCTCACATAGGAAGTGTAGAATGTTCTTCAATACCGAGGTTTTGTAAATAAGAGTCATGTCTAGGATCAAAATCTTCACTCTCATCCATCTCTCCATCAATCAAATTTCATTCCACCAAGCAAACTTTTGAGACAATTTGGAAAATCATTCATGCTAAACTTAAAGGGTAAATCAGCATGACTCTATTTTGGCTTAATACACCTAGCCAAATAGTCACATCCCTTGAACAAATTTGCCTCTAGGATAACGCAACTTCCTGAGGTCTACTAGTTCATGATCACCTTGGTTGGCTTAACACAATTAGCCAATCCACCCTCTTGTGTGCAAGTTTTCCCTAGGATAACACAACTTCCTAGGTTTTATAAATTCACCACAATCTTGGTTGAATTAATACACCTAGTCCAACCATCACAATCAATCCAAGCCCTAAAGTTTAGCACAAACCCTAAAAAGTTCTTCAAAATTTTCACTCATTCACTTCATCCATTTATCTCATCATCACCACCCCATTTTTGATCTTGTGTTTTCCCTAGTTCTTCTCTTTTGGGCCTAAAGATTAAGATCACACGATCCCTATTTTTTATGGTTCAAACAAGATCACAAAACAAGAGGAACATGGAAAACATCATCAAAATATCAACTTCCAGTGATTTGGATCAAGTAACCATTGAAACAAACCTTGTGGGATTAAGAAATCCCCCAAGTAGTTCTCCTCTACCATCACAAATGAGGACATGATGATGACACAATAAAAAATGGTAGAAATGGTCCAAAATCCAGAGAATCATAAAATTATCAATGCCATGTTTAAATACTTACGCATGTTAAAGGAAGGATGGATCCAAATTCCTTCTAACCTTGACATGCCTCTTACGAGAACATCCCCAATGACAACTCTGGATATCACTCAAGAAATGTCTCAAACCATATCAACAATCACACTAACCTCACCAATTGTGAACAAGGGAAGTGCGATGTTTCGTGAGTTACAACAGCATCGCCTTTTAAACAAAAAAGAGGTAGGTGTCAGCACCACACCGAAAAAATATGTTCTAATGAGTCCATCACACCCATTCATCTCACTCACCTTCCGTGATCATACAGACCCATCCTTAGCCCGTGCAACACCAGCTTATCCATTAGACATACAAAATTCTCTATCACAAGGAGAAGGTGGTTTGTTTGGAGCAGTAGGATTCACTGACCCATTCTCCTTCCAGGGGACCATATCATCACTCCCTCCATTACCATTCGCATCTGTATCACCCTTTGGGTTGGGTCTTCCCCCCTTACCCCTCACCAATTTCTCAAATCAAGGCAATCCGAGCATCACATCGAATCCACTCCTTTTTCCAGCAACATCACAACAACAAGTGGCAACCACTCAAGCCACCATGGTCATTACATTAACCTGTCCCAAAATCCCTTAAAGCACGCCTTCTCAAGGACTGATCATCTCAACCACACCACCAACTCGCCTATCACAACGGTTGGCATCATTCCCAATCCACCACTAATCGCACCAAAATTTAACACAACGAATTCATTCATCACCATGTCCAAGCCATCGTAAAAGCCAATCATCAGAGGGTACTGAAACAAAACCAAAAAGCAGCTCAGGCAACCCAACAAGTACAAGCTCAAGCTAAAGCCCATCACCAGGCCCAACAGGAGCAAGCACAATACCAAGCGCAACTACAAGCAATCCATTGGAAACCATACGAACAAGCCCTACAAGATTTTTAGGCACAACATCATGCTAGACAACAAGCTTTGTTGGCTCAACAATAGCTCACCCAATAACATACTTCGTTGGCTCAATAACTCACCCAATAATAGAATTTGTTGGCTCAACAATAGCTCGCCCAACAATAAGCTTTGTTGGTACAACAATAGCTCAACCAATAACAAGCCTCGTTGGCACATCATCAAGAAATATCAACAACAAGCGTTGTTGATGCAAATGTAGACATATCAACAAGCCTTGAATGCACAACAAATTTTGCAGCAAACTCCCACTAGTACCCCTCCCATCAATTCATCCCACCTCCCGATCCACACAACGATGTCGCAACACAAATCAAACTGCTCTCGCAGCAAGTGTTGGACCTCCAATTAGGGAAAACAACCAGAACACCAGGCAAATTGTGTCCCTATCCATTCAACAGAGATCTTACAATGGTACCGTTCCCAAAGGGATTTGAAATCCCCAAATTAGATAAGTATAATGGAACGGGAAACCCTGAAAATCACATGAGGGAATTTTAGGTGCATTGCATGGAGGTTGCATATGATGACACATATTTAATGGGACTTTTCTCTCGAAGTCTGACTGGTCCTGCCATCAAATCATTTTCTTGCCTACCCACAGGCATTAAAATTTTCCAGGAAATGGTGGAAGCATTCCTTGAAAATTATGCCTTCAACATGGGTGCAAATGTTAGTTTGGAAGAACTATCAATGCTGAAACAAAGAAAAGGAGAGCTATTCACATCCTACTTGCAAAGATGGCAATCCAAGGCCAATCAGAGTAAGTGGACCATGCCAGAAGAACAACAAGTTTGCACAATCATATCCAATCTAGATGAAAACTTGGTGTTCTACTTAAAAATGCAATGCATCACATCATACGATCAATTGATCTCAAAGGCGCTCAACATCCAAAGATCCCTTACTGCGCGAGGAGGTGCATCAACATTCACTCCACCATAGGATAACCACCTGTCCAACAATTATAACGATAAACCTCAAACATGGTCGAGGAACAAAAATATCACAAACAACAGTGTGGTCGATGCTAAAGTGGTCATTAGTGACCCTAAGCAAAACATCCAGACTCGTCACCAGCCACAAAATCATAATTGCAATAATGTGCAAACTAATACGAAAGCACAATCATAATCGCTTCCTAGCAATCAAATAAACAATTTGAATAATCAAGGAGGACCACCCCCCCAAGAAAAATATCCTCCCAAGCGAAATTTCACGGCTTTTGGAGGATCCATCGAATCCATAATGAGGAATTTGGTCAAGGAAAACCTAATCAAAGTCTCTAACTCAGAGTAATACACAAAACCCATGACCAAACCACCATGGTACAAAGAAAATATCCTTTGTGACTTTCATAAGATAAGGGGACATACCACCGTAAATTGCATGAGGCTGAAGAATATCATCCAAAGCCTCATCAAGGACAAGATCATCAATGTCGAGAACCAACCGAAAATAAAGATCTAAAAATATACATAAATTCAATGTCTAACCACAATCAAGGAAATAATCAGGAGAATAACCATCCATTCCATCACATTTCATCCACCCATCCGCTCGCATTCATACCATAGCCTGAGCTAGTGCCCATATCATATTCCATAGTAGTACTACTTGGCAAATTCCTAAGGTCATTTTGTCTCGCCTTTATCGAAGTAGTCTATCGCTTAAATTTTGGGGGCATATCCTTGAAACGGGCGGTGGATCGGATTTGTATTTTGTGCTATTCCCAAATTCAATCAAAAAAACCCAAAAACATTGGAAAAATCTCAAAAAATCTTCAAAAAATTCATCATTGAGTTTTGTCAATCCTTCACCTTGTCTGAACTACGTCGTCTCTGAGCTTGAACATAGGAGAGGTTGATCTTTGATCATCCCCCGAGACATTTGGGTCAGTCCTTAGGCATTTGTTGAAATGAAATGGCAATCTGTTTTCCCATCATATCATCGTCAAGTCAATCGTTGCTTTCACCCTTTGGTGAGTCAATCAGAAGCAAGTTTAGCAGTTTCCAAAGTGAACACCTAATCGTCAAAATCTTAAATCTAATTCAATAAGCAAGCAATTTGATCAACTCAGGGTATCAATAGCTTACCACCCAATCAGTCTCATCAAAAACCTGACCAGTGTATGTCCTAGGAATGCGACCTTTGTGCGATGGACATCAACGTCAGGTATCACCGTAGTATAGTCTTTGGCTAGCGGTACGAAGAACAATAACTTTTTTGTTTACTTTATCTTGGTCTTGTTTAGACTTATCTCATTTTGCACTCATTCCAAGGACCTCTCGATGATGCCTAAACAAAACAGGTTTAGAGAGAAAGGAATGAGGCAATGATCATTATCTTTTTATCTGTTGTGCTTGTTGGATATCCTTGTAAAATAACTTCATCATGCATACTTTGTTTTGTTTGTAGGAAGGATGTTCTAAGTATCTTGTTGACCACATAAGAAGACTTTCCTTTTTATGTTCTGGCCTGAGATGTCTAGAAAATATGAGCTACATTCTGAATAAGGTCATGTTTGTCAAGTGTGAACAAGAGTACTCCTATCTGTTTGACGAGTCAAATTCCATCACTCTAGGCACAATGCCATCCTGGTTCTTAATACCTTGATGCATCAAACCTATGTGTGTTATCAAACATAAAGAAGGGTATGCTCTTTATCTCTCCCATCCTTATATAAGCAATACATCATCATCATTCATTATCATATCCAATAAAGTCTTGACGACTAGTGGACTTGTTGGACTTCAACACCTTCTTGAATTTAAGGGTTGATCCCTCTCATTCTTCTATCCTCTTTCACGCTAACAATGCATCCATCTTGCATCCTTCATAATCACGTCATATCATCATAAGACAACATCGTCCATCGAATTTATCTCACATGCATTGCATAATCATTTAAGTTGTTTAGGATAATATAAATTTTTTATTCTAATCATCTTCCAAACATCTCATTTGCATCATAATTATCATATAGATCATATAGTCTGACCATCCATACATCCATTTTGAACCTCTTTATCGTGAGATCGACCTCAAATCAAATATTTTTGCTCAATCTCTCGAAGGGGCAATGTACTAACGTACTTCTTTTTGCTGGGGCCTTTGAAAAAAATAGTTTTTTTAAAAATTTCTATGTCACTGGCATCATTCTTTGAACCAATGCTACAAGTACATTGCTTCAAAGAGGGGGAAAATGTAGACATGCAAAATCAACATTATTGATTAAACATCACATTTGATCATTCTTTCCTCTTAATTAATTAAATTAAATTAGTTAATTAACTTCCTAAAGTCCCTTCATTTAGTTAAATCATACATATTTAATTATATTCATTTTCCTCTCATTTTATTTAAAACAAATACAAAAATTCAAATCAAATGTCATATCACCTAACCTTCTGTTTGATTAATCAAATCCTGATTAATTTAATCCTAATCACCTGAATCCTCTAGATTCATCCACTTGCACAATAAATCATTTAAATTGATTTATTAAAACCCTTTTTTTTTCTCACAAGAATATGCCCTCATTAACTCCCCTTGTTTGACTTTTTGGCCAAACAAAATTCCCCCCAAAACCCTCAACCATATTCATTTAATGCCATTTCCAGATTTGAAATGGGCACATTAGCCAAAACTTGCACAATTATGGGCCAATCCCATTGTGACAAATGGCTCTCTTTCATTTGATGGGTTTTAGTCCCACATTTCTCAATCTTGGCCTCTCCTCTCTTAACTTCTCCTATAAGTTCAAAGCATTTTCTCTCATTAATCATCTACAACTTGAGCACTATCACTATAGGCAACTTGAGTTCACTTTGCATCTCATTTTCTATCATCTCATTTGCTTGGCAAGGATTGGGAAAGGGCTATCTTCTACACAAAGGATAGCACCAATCCATCATGGAATAGGTATACTTCATGTAATTTTCATGCTTTGATTAAGTTTGTCATGTGTTTTCATTTTGGAGCATGAGGTATTATTTCATGAGGATATTAGAGATATGCTTGGTTTTAGAATGTTGGTCATGCTAATAGTGTGTATGTATTTTAGCATTTTTTAACCCTTTGCAGATTTTCATGTCCACAAAGATAAAAATTTTGTGCAGATGAATTATCAAATCAGAGGATTAGGTCTACATGAACAGGGCATCTTGGAACCAGTGCAGATTGTTGGCAATCCTAAGCATCAAGGCCTTGGTTATTCGATAATCAAGGGATCTCAACATATCAATTATACTTCCACAAAATAGGGGGCAAATTCATCTCAAGCAAACGTCAACATAGGGAACATGAAGGATCCTTATGGTGAAATCAATGCCAATACTACAACCAACCATGTCACAAATCTTCATCTACCCACCACCCCATCCACAAATTGGGACCAACATCAAAAGAAAGATTTGAATCAAAGCATGAAAAATGTCATTAAAGAAAAAGAAATACTGAACCATAAAGGACAAATCAAATACATATGGATAGAAAAGAATACAAAGAATGATTATCCCTATCAAACTCCGTCAGTCAAAGAAACTATGGGGCAAAATAAAAAAAGGGAAAATTATCCATCAAAGATGTCCACAAAGGAAAAAAAAATCTTCTCAAGCGACATACAAAGTATATCAAGCAATTGGTCCTAATTCCACACACACTTCCGTATCCACCCATCATTTCTCATCTTTCCAAGTTTGGAGAGTCAAAGGCTCCAAACTATCAACTAATCCATCTTTTACTCCTAAACACACCCCATACACTCCTCCACACATGATATCCAATTATCACATTGACGATGTTTTGGAAATGACCCTTCATCATAAGGATTTAGAAGGCACTCTATCATGATGTGCGCACAAAGACATAGTTAACTCCAGTATCAGCAAAGCATAACAAATTTCTCAAAATTTGCTTTCAAGTGCACATATCTTGGCAAAGAAATTTCTTCAAGTAGGATATCGATGGCACATTATTATAGAAGCCTCAATTTCAACACCACCAAGTGGTTCAGCATGAGCTTAAAATCTCTTAAAAAATACAAAAAAAATCCAAAAAAAATCAGAAAAAGGATTGAAAAAAAGTAAAGAGAAAAATCATCCTCTAGCGAAAACCACTTCGGTGGTGCTTTGGACAAGTACCATGTTAAAAACTTGGCAAACATGCGTCATGTGTAGAATCGAGCATCTATGTGCATCAGTTCAGGAGAAAGCATCTTGTCGGATCCATACTAGAGCCAACTTTCCATCCATATCATTCGTTCACCATGAACCGTTTATCCAACCCATTACCATTTATCTACCTTATCTTGATCTTGATGAAAGTTTGGTGCACACTTTATACTTGCTTGTGGTAAACATCTTGACATGGGTCATTTTCATTGATCCTATTCAACCCAAACGTTATATGAGCCTTGAAGCACCATCCAAATGCGCATCCACTACGTGAACACCTTATCTTATCGCAAGATGATCCATACCTATCCATTCATCCATCTGTCTATCCAAGAATCTACCCATGGCCTTTCAAACATTGCTAGACACTGGGGGTAGATATTTACATCTTGCTTCAAGAATAAATCTTGATATATATCCTCCAACTTATGTGGCGATCCAAACATTAGCAAACATAAAATCAAATTGGTGAAGCATTTGTGAGCCAAAAGCCAAAACCCTAGCCCATGGCATATTTTGACAGCAAGACGATGTTCCTTATCAAGCTTTATATTTCATTGAACATCAATCTAGGCAATCCATATCAGTTGCATCTAATGTGTACTTCAGCATCACATCAAAATCATCAAAGCTATTTTGTTCCAAATCAAGCTTAATCAATTTTGATCAATCAAATCCAATCAATTATCACCTTGTTTGACTTAACACACTTAGTCAAACTATCATCTTGTGCACGTGTTTACTCAAGGATAACACAACTTCCTGGAATTTACAAGTGCATTATCATCTTATTTGACTTAACACACTTAGTCAAATTATCCAATCCATCATCAACTTGTTTGGCTTAACACACTTAGTCAAACTACCCCCTCGTGCATGAGTTTACTCTAGGATAACACAACTTCCTAAAGTTTACGAGTGTATTACCATTTTTGTTTGAATTAACACACTTAGTCAAACTGATCAATCAACCTTAGCTTGGTTTTCAACAAAATCCCAAAACAAAGCACTGATATCGTCATACATATCCACCTCCAAAATTGTCAAAATCATGTGAAAATTCAAAAACATTCAAAAATCTATCAAAAATTCAAAACATCCAAATCATTCAAAATTCCAAAACATGTCAAAATATAAAACATAAAAAATAGAGTCATCTTGTCAAACTACGTCGTCTCTGAGCTTGAATGTAGGCAAGGTTGATCTTTGATCATCCCTCGAGACATTTTAGGTTAGTCCTTAGGTGTCTGTCACATTGGCAATCTGTTTGCCCATCTATTTTACATTTTTTAGGTCAGTCCTTTAGGCGTCTGTCACAATGGCATATGTTTTCCCATCTATTTCACACCCTAGGTTAGTCCTTTAGGCGTCCACCGTAATGGAATTCTATTTTCCCATCTATTTAGGTGTCTGTCGCAATGGAAATATGTTTTCTTATCTATCTCATCAACAGTCAAGTCAATTGGAGTTCGAACTATGTCGTCTCTAAGCTTAGACGTAAGCAAGGCTAATCCTTGATTGGCCTCCGAGACACAAAATCCAAAAACATTCATAAAATCTCAAAAATCCAAAACATCAAAAATCAAAAACAGCCTCAAAACATTTCAAAATTTCAAAAACATCCAAATATTTGAAACAACCCAAAATGGTGCACCCATCTCATGTCGTCTTCAACCACAATAATCATCGCTCATAATAAATCAATCGTCGGCTTCTTCCTTTGGTGAGTCAGTCAGAAGCAAGTCTAGCAGGTTCAAAAGTGAACACCCCAAATCATCAGAAGTCTCAAGTCTAGGTTAGCAAGCAAGCAAGTTGATCAACTCGGAGTATCAATAGCTTATCATCCAATCAATCTCACCAAAACCCTGATCACAAAATGTCCTAGAAATGCGACCTTCCTACGATGGACATCAGCATCAGGTAATCCCGTAGTTTAGCATTGGCTAGCGGTACGAAGAACATTAGCTTGTTTATTTACTTTATCTTGGTCTTGTTTAGACTTATCTAGTTTTGCACTCATTCCAAGGACCTCTCGATGATGCCTAAACAAAACAGGTTTAGAGAGAAAGGAATGGGGCAATGATCATTATATTTTTATTTGTTGTGCTTGTTGGATATTCTTGTAAAATAACTTTGACATGCGTTCTTTGGTTTGTTGGTAGGAAGGATATTTTAGGTGTCTTGTTGACCACATAACAAGGCTTGCATTTTTAAGTTTTGGCCCGAGATGTTTAGAATATCTGAATTGCATTCTGAATAAGGTTTCGTTTGTCAAGTGTGAATAAGAATACTCCTATCTATTTGATGAGTCAAAATCCATCACACTAGGCGCAACACCATCTTGGTTCTTAATACCTTGATGCATCGCACCTATGTGTGTTATCAAACATAAAGAAGGGTATGCTCTTTAGCTATCCCATCCTTGTATAAGCAATGCATTATCATCATTCATCATCATATCCAATAAAGTCTCGATGACTAGTGGACTTGGTGGACTTCTACACCTTCTTGAATTTAATGGTTGATCCCTCTCATTCTTCTATCCTCTTTCACGCTAACAATGCATCCATCCTGTATCCCCAATTTCATTTCGCATATCATCATAGGACAACATCATCCATCTTATCTATCTCACATGCATTGCATAATCATCTAAGTTGTTTAGGATAATATAAATTTTTTATTCTAAGAATCTTCCAAACATCTCATTTACATCATCATTATCATATAAATCATATAGTCTTGCCATCCTTACATCCATTTTGAACCTCTTTGTCGAGAGATCCACCTCAAATCGAATCTTTTCGCTTGATCTCTCGAGGGGGAAATGTCTAACATACTTATTTCCACTGGGGCATTCAAAAAAATCAGATTTTTTTTTAAATTTTGATGTCAACGACATCATTCTTTGAACCAATGCAACGAGTACATTGCTTCAAAGAGGGGCGAAATGTAGACATGCAAAATCAACATTATTGATTAAACATCATAGTTGATCATTTTCCTCTCAATTAATTAAATCAAATTAATTAATCAATCTCCTAAAGTCTCCTGATTTAATTAAATCACATGTATTTAATTAAATAACTAATATTCATTTTCATCTCATTTGATTTAAAATTTAAAACAAAAATGCAAATCAAATGTCACACCACCTAATCACTATAATTAGTCAAATCTCTGATTAATACTAAGACTGACCCATGTCCCATCCACTTGCACAATAAATCATTTAATTTGATTTATTAAAAACCCCTATTTTCCTCACAAGGCATATTCCTTGGGAATATGCCCTCATTAACTCCCCTTGTTTGAATTTTTTGTTCAAACAAAATTCCCCCCAAATCCCTCAACCATATTCATTTATTTCCATTTTCAAATTTGAAATGGGCACATTGGCCAAAACTTGCACAATCATTGGCCAATCACATTGTGACAAGTGGCTCTCTCCTATTTGTTGGGTTTTAGTCCCACATTCATCAATTTGGCCTCTCCTTTCTTCAAACTCAACTATAAATCCAAGCCTTCTCTCCTTCAAACACACAACACAAAAGCTCATGCAAAGTTATTCTCTTCATTTGAGAACTAATTTTGTCCACAATCACATGCATTTGCATTATCACTTTCATTTTGGCAATCTTGCTTATCAAGGGGTGGGAAAGGACTTTCTTTCCACATCATGAGGAGCACCACTCTTGCTATGGAATAATTTTTGGTCATGTTTTCATATGTTGTCGTTTAGCTATCTTTGTTTTATTTATCTAGTTTGCATATTTTAAATATGATTGAATATTTCATAGGAATGCTGGATCTACTTGATTTAAATTGACTAACAATCTAATGGTCTTTGTTTGAAGCAATTTTGCAAATTTTGGCATCTACAGTTTCAAGAAGTAATTTTAGAAAAGGTAATAGGGGTAAAATAAAATGCTTAATATTAAATATTTAAAAAAGTTTAATAATATTATAATTATTAATATTATATTATATTAAATCAATATAATATAATATAAAGTATATTATTATAAATTATAAATATTCTTAATAGAACCCGAATGCTAATTATAATACAAAAAGGTTAAGATTATGATTCATTTAGGGTTTGAGTTCAATCAATGTTATAGTTAGGGTTCTATGATAAAGTTTAGGATTAGGATTAGGGTCAGGGTTAGGGTTAGGGTTACAGTTTAATTAGAGTTAATATTTATCTAGGTTTAAGGTTACGTTTAGGATTTTAAGATGAAGCTTTGTTCAAGGTTAGGGTTAATTAAAGTCAATGTTAAGATGAAAGGTTATGGTTCAGATTCAATTTGGGTTCAATTAGTTTTCAATAATGGTTAGGATTAGGGTTCTAAAATAAAACTTAAGGTTAAGGATGGGGTTAGGGTTATGATTAGGGATATGGTTAAAGCTAAGGTTAAGTTTTAATTAGGGTTGGGGGTTCAATTAAGGTTAGGGTTCTAGGATAAAACTTAGATTTAGGGTTAGGTTTGGGGTTTGGGTTCAATCAAGGTTAGGTTTAGGGTTCTAAAATAAGTCTTAGGGACAAGGTTAGGGTTGGGGTTAAAGTTACGGTTAGACTTAAAGTTAGCGTTCAATTAGGCTTAGGTTTAATTGCGATTAGACTAATAGTTCAAGTTCAAGTAGGGATCAATTATGGTTAGTGTTAGCATTCTAAAATAAAGCTTAGGATTAGGGTTAAGCTGGGGTTAGGGTTAGGGTTCTTAGATAAAGCTTGGGGTTAATGCTAGGTCTAGGGTTGGGGTTAGGGTTAGGTTTCAAATAGGGTTAATTTTAATGGTTTAACTTTAATCAAGGTTCAATTAGGTTTATGTTTTTAGGATAAATAATGGGGTCAGGATTAGAGTTAGGCTTAGGGTTCAAGTTCAATAAGTGTTAAATAAGGGTTAGGGTTAAGGTAAATTCTCGATTAGGGTTAGGGTTAGGGTTAAGGTTAATGTTCAATAAGGGTTAGGGTTAGGGTTCTAAGATAAAGCTTAGGTTAGGGTTCAATTATTGATAAGGTCAGGGTTTAAAGATAAAATTTTGGCTCAATGTTAGGGTTAGGCTTGGGATGGGGTTATGATTAAGGTTAAATTAGAGTTGGGCTTATAATTTAGATTTAATTAAGGTATAATTATGGGTAGGGTTAGGATTTTAAAGTAAAGCTTGGGTCAGGGTTATATAGATAGGGGCAAGATTAGTGTTAGAGTTAAGTTCAAGGTTTTAGGTACATGATTGGGATTAGGGTTGGGGTTAGGGTTGAGGTTAGGGTTATAGTTAGGTTATAGTTACGTTTAGGCTTATGGTTCTAAAATAATGCTTATGATCAAGGTTAAGGTTAGGTTAGGGTTAAGGTTAAGGTTAGGATTAAGATTATGATTAAGTTTATGCTTATGGTTATAGTATGAGTAAGAGTTAAGTTAACTTTTTGAGTTAGGGTTACGTTTATAGTTTGAACTATGATTAGGGTCAGTGTTAGGTTATGATTAATTTTAGGATTAGGGTTGAGTTAACATTATTTTTAATCTTAATCCCAACCCAACCATAAAAACAACACTAACTCAAAATCTAATTCTAATCATAACCCTATCACTAACCCTATTTAAAACCCCAACCCTAACTTTAAAATCAATCTCCAACCTTAACCCAAATCATAAATTTAAATGCATCTCTAATATTAACCCTGTATCTAACCCTAAAGCTAACCCTAATTCAAACTCTAATTTTAACCATTACCCTAAACCTATTTGTATATCTAACCCTAATTCCAACTCTAATTCTAACTCTAGCCTTAACCCTAATTTTATATCTAACACTAACCTTAACCCTAAAATTAATTATCACCCTAATTCTATCTCTAACTATAATCCTAACCCTAAACTTGACCTTGATCTTGACCCTAATCATAACACTAACCCTAATCCTAGTCCTAGCCTTAACTCTACCTATAACTATAACCATAACCCTAATCTTAACCATAAACCTTACCCTAACCCAAACCTCAACCTTAACTATAATCATAACACTAACTCTAACACTAGAACAAATTTTATCTCTAACCATAATCCTAAACCCTTAATCTTAATCCTAACCCTAATATTAATGCTAACCCTAACCTTAATCGTAACCTTATTCTCTCTCTAACTATAACCCTAAATACAAGCCTAACTAGAATCATAACCCTAACCCTAATTCTATGGCTAATCATAACCAATACCCTAATCCTAACCTTAACCTTAACATTATCCTAAAACTTAACTCTAATTCTAACTCCAACCCTAATCTAACTCTAAACCCAACCCTAATTTTAACTTTAACTCAAACCCTAACCCTAACATATAAAAATAGAATAATCGTAACTCTTCATAACTCTTAACTATAATTATAAATCTTACCTTGATTCTATCAAAAATTGCAACCCTAACCCCTATTCCAATCTCTAATCTTAAGAATAAACCTAACCCTAACCATACTGCTAACCCTAATTCTATCTCTAACCTTAACCCTAAACCTAATTCTATCAATCACTCTAACCCTAACTCTAATCCAAATTATATCTCTAACTCTAATCCTAATATTAACGTTTAAAACCCCAACCCTAATCTTAATTTTATCCCTATCCCTAACCCTAAACTTATCCCTAATCTTAATCTTAATCTTAACATTAATTCTATCTTTAATCATAAATGTAATCCTAACCCTAATTCTATTCATAATGCTAACCCTAACGCTAACCCTACCCTTGATCCTAATTTTATCTATAATCCTAAGCCTAACCTTAATCTTAATACTAACCCCAACCCTAACCCTAACCCCAATTAGTTTTATTTTTCCATGTTGCACTGTGAATGCTACTACCATATATATATATATATAATAATGTATACTAAAAACATTGAGAGATATCTTTCTCAAGGTGCCTATTTTTAATCAATTTGTTACAACAAAAATGCATAAGTGCCTCATAAAGATATCTCTCGACGGTTTTCTTTTAATATATAGAACTAGCATATATATATGCTAGTTCTATATGTTTTACAACTAGCATACATATATTAAATATTAATATATATAAAATACGCTGAGAGTTATCATTATCAAGGCACCTATTGCACTGAGAAAAAATGATGAACATAGACACCTCAGAAGGATAACGCCACACAACATGTAAGAGATTAATATAATAATATAATATTATAATGAACCCTGACTATGATCACAACTTAAATTTAATTATAGTCGAATCTTAATTATAATTAATTATACACTTAACCTTGATCATAACCTTATTTGAAACCTAGTTGTAACCCTAACCCCAAGATTTATAATAGAATCCTACCCCTAATTGAAAGCCTCTCTTTGATTTTTTTAATATTGTCTTTGATTTAATTATAGATTTATTTTTGTCTTTGATTTAATATTTAATATATTAATATTACATATTAATTTATTCATTTTTGTCTTTGATTTAGTAATTTGATTTGTTTGTTTGATCAAATCTTCTTCTTTTTTAATTTTTTCAATTTGATCTATGTGATTTTGATGCTTTATCTTTTCATTATTTATTTGTGATCATATCTTGTATATTCAATTTGTTTATGATCAAATCTTGTATTTTTTATTTATTTGTTCTTCATAAGGTTTCACATCAAAAATGCAAAAAATACAATTGTTGAAAAATCCCTAACAAATTAAAAATAAATGAATTGATTGAAAATAACAATCAAAACAACAATTAAATCGTATAATTGAAATGATTAAAAACAACAATGAAACATGCTAACAAAACAAATATTCCATAACAAATTGAACAAATTGAACAAATTGAAGAGAATTTGAAAGTGTTTAAGATGTTATTGTTACATTAGTATAGAACTTGAGAAAAACACAAAGGAAAAATAAAACCTATGTTAATGATTATTGTAATATCAAAAAGAACTCTAGTTTTCCATACCATTGTAAAAGCTAATTCTTAAAAATGACCAATTTTGTGTTCATGTTCATTATTATTTGATGCCCATGCAATAAATATGTTAAAAGAAAAACAGAAAGTAGAAAACATAATGAAAGACACAAAAAAAATTAGAAAAAAATCTTTCAGAAAAAATTAAGCCAGAAAGCTTGAAATATTTATATTTAACACAGACCTTTTCATTTTACTGAGTTCTAATTTTGATCTACACACCCTTGGTCTACCCACCAGTTATTCCTTTTCCATAAGAAAAACACACAACACTACTATCCAGAAAGGAGTTCCAATCCCTAAGGCAAACCTCTTTAACATTCATCAATATTTTCATAAAGAGTTTTGAGTAGCTATAACAGTACTTCCCCCTAATTTACAATGGGACATCACATACATGCTTCTCCCAGATGTAGATATATGAGAAATAAATCATATATCCATTTATGTGAAACTGAAGTTAAATACTATCAATAAAATAAATCATTATCAAGATTTACATTTTAAAACCAAATTAGATCAAATAAGTATTGGCAACTTAAATTATAATAGTTAAATACAAGGATTTTTAAGATTTAACTAAGTAAAATTAGGGATTTTAATTTTAACTATGATTTGCAACAAAGTTCATGTTTCTATATATCCATTACTAACATTTGCCAAAGTCTACTCCAGTAAATTTTGTAATTCAACTTCTCTTGATTCATAGAGCCTTTGATACAAAATGGAAGTTAAATATTCTTGATAGAGAATCCTGATTGTAGCAGTTGTTGTAGAAAGCTTGGTGTTCTCCCGAGAACATTGTTTATCACATCCTTATAAGGTACAGTTTGAAGTTCCAAACTGCAAATAATACTTCTAAGGGAGAAATGTAGATATGTATTAAGAATAACATATGGATGGATCAAAGATTTATATAGGTGATGCTTAGCAACCTAGGGCACACACTGTATAATCAAATGTAGAGGAAAAAAATGTTTATTATTTAAAAGAATTTGACAAAGATATTAGCTTATCTATTAGTTGATCACCTTATCCTTCAACTGCACATCATTTTTTATTTGATTTGCCCTGCATAGATCATTTTGGTGCAAATATAAAAAATTCTATTATGATATACAACTTCTACAAAATGGTGGTTCTTATAGTTGTAGCCATCTAAAGTTTTCTATCTATAGAGATCACATAGAAATCATACCTTCATAGAACTTGGTTCTCTTTGAGTATTAGCCTATGAAAGAGATAGATGCAAGCAACCAGTTTCACACAATACTTATGGTAGGCTGAACAGATGGAATGTTATACCTATAGAAAAAGGAATTGGCCAAAGCTAGCCTTCATGTCTAGAGAATCTCTAAGCTGTGTGCTCAACTCAAGTTTTGTGTTTGCAAAACAAGATATACAAGAATGCATTCAACCTGTCTACAAAACAATAAAGATATGAATCATATTTCAAGGCATGTGAGCTGTTTGACCGGAAGCCTCAAAGAAATGTGGTCTCACAAAATGCTATGATTGCAGGATAGGCGCAAAATACATTTGTTGAACAGGTTTTAGAAACTTCCAACCAAATACAATTAGGGGAGAGGATCCAGTACTTGAGCATGTTTCAGTAGTCGTGATAGTAGTTGTTTATATAATGCCCAATATAAATATTGGACCAATAGTTGTGACTTTAAAGTTGTTAGTGTTGATGATGACTACCCATAATTAAACAAAATGTATTCCTTTGATCTATAAAGCAATCAATCATGTGATTCCACATCAGCGCTCAATAAAACATGTTGTGAATACACAAGTATTGGTCTCACATTTTTTTTGGGTCTTTTTGGACACCTTGACAAAAAGCATGCTGATGTGGCATCATATTTGATGATGTGGCCCTGAAACCTTAGTTATAAATAGGGGACTTGCCAAGTAAGCTGTTGTAAAAAATTGGGAGTGATTTGGAATTTCCATGTAGGATAACTAGAAGGACGAAGTTAGGATGCTCGACTACTGGGTCCTCTCCCCTAAAAAGTGTAAAGCCAGTATCACAAACCTTTGCCAGCATCCTCCCTGCTAGTGCCAAAATGAAAGATTTGGAATAAGGCATGTACATCCATCAGAGCATAAACGATAGAGGAATTTTGTTAGATGTTGCTACAACTACACTGTTGCTCAAAATCGCTGGTGGCCATAGACCACGGTTGTTCAAACCAATAACCAAATAAATACCAAAATATCTTACAATACAGAAAGTGGAAAGCAATGAATGGTGCAGCATCTGACGGGTTTGCAACTATGGCGTCGGGCTGTAGATCTCAATTTGTAATATCCAAAGGCGTGTCTCTGGCTATGGTTGCTCTATCTATGGGATTCATGGCCTTCTTCTAACGTCAATGAAGAAGGAGATAGTTATTATTTGTTGTTGCTTTCAAATTTCTTTGTTGTTGTGGGATGTTCTTCCTTGTTGTGGATAAAGGCCATTCTTTGTAATCGTGATGATTTGGGTATTACAGTATGTACGCGCCATGTTCAAATTTTGTATTTTGTATTTCGTATTTTGAATTTTTGTTATCAAATGGGGATTGTCGATGGTTTTTCAACCGAACTCTGCAAAACGCAATATGCAGTCTGTAAGCACCAATTTAAAAAGATGGAAAAAATCAATTGAAATGAACATAAAAAGTTATCATAATCTATGCAAAAAAAGAAAAACATTCATTAATTTGAAATTTACAAAGATTGACAAAAATCATTCAAATGGAATATGGAAACTTGCAGATTACATGCATACCTTTTATATTTGAAAAAGACGTGCATCTCTATAACACCCAAATCTCCAAACTCGGTCCATTCATAAAAAAAAATATAAAACAAAGTTAAAACTGTAAAAAATAAAATAAAATCATTTGGATCAGGGACCTGATGAGTTGGTCATTCCCAAATCAACCGTGTATGATAACAACAACTGCCTGAATCAGTATTGTTGGTGGCAATGACGGGAACTGATGCAATGATTTTTCAATAGCTAAAAATAAGATCCTGCTGGCCCCTAGCACTCAAAACATGAGCACACATAGACCGAAATATAGGAACCCAATCCCAGGATGATGGGGGAGCCGTTTCTTAAGGAATATTTGAAAGTTGATGGTAGGCGTCGCTTGCAGCCGTTACAAAATTCAAACGACTTCCAACAGTGATGATTTCAAATGACTCCCAGTAGCAATGATTTCAAACGGCCGCCACCACCAATTCACATGCGCCTCATTCTCTTCCATTACTGACACTAACTTCTTCCACCACTGTGACAGGCAGCGAAGCTATCAAAAAAAAAATGAAAATGGGTTAATGTTTATGGAGAAACATTCTTCCCTCTACAACTGAATACGCCTCTCGGCGTAATAAAATTATGAGAAACTTATTTGTAATCTATATACACTAGGTAAATTAATCAAATTTCGTATCCATCTTTAAATTATCTTATATGTAAAAAAGAAATGCAAAGTAGAAAATATTTTTAAAACTAAAATTCGTCTGAAAAACAAATACATCGTGAATGATCCTTTGTATGCCACCATCCACAAAATAAAATAAAATGCACACACATTCTAGACATGAACTCCATATTCCCTCAAGTTGAGGTCACTCAATAGATTAATGCGTAGTGCACAAATTATGACCCCATAACTACCATCAGTAATGTTAGCCCAGGATTGAAAATGCAATTGAAAGTGGCAAATTGTAAATGAATATTTATTTCACTTGAATAAAGCAACTCCTATTACACAGCATACTACAGCCATACAAGCCACACAACAATAAAGAAATAGGTCATAAATATAAGAAGCAACAGCTAGAAAACAATTATAAACTGTTAGACAAAACTGCCCAAACCTGTTAGACAACTTGTTAGGAAAAACTGCCCAAACAGAAAACAAACAAACCAAAACTAATACAACTGGAAGAGTAGACAGCCGGAGAAGATTAGTCATTAACATCCCCCTAGTAATCTGAAGGGGTTAAGCCAAGCAGTCCTCAGAATTTCTCAAACTTTTCTCTGCCCAAGGCCTTGGTAAGAATATCGGTGGGTTGATCAACAGTAGGACAATATTTGAGGTGTACAAGACCAGCTTTCACATGATGCCGAATCAAATGAAACTTCGTATTAATGTGTTTGGTACGATCATGAAAGACTGGATTTTTTGCCATTTTAATAGCAGATTGATTGTCAAGAAAGAGTGGTGTTGAAGAAATTTGTGGTGCCTGCAAGTCTTCAAGAATGTTGTGAAGCCATAAAATTTCTCGAGTTGCTTCAGAAGCTGCCATATATTTAGCTTTAGAAGAAGAGAGGGTTGGGACTGGTTGCTTTTAAGATTTCCATGAAATGACAGCAGATCCAAGATGCATTAAAAAACCAGATGTAGATTTACCATCTTCCAAGTCACCTGCATAATATGAATCAGAATATCCAAGCAAAGAAAATTGTTTAGTCTTGTAGTAATGGAGCCCATAGTTTTGAGTACCTTGGAGATATCGAAGAACCCGTTTGGCTGCCAACCAATGAGGTTCCCTAGGTTGTTGCATGAATCTGGAAAGAACTCCAACAACAAATGAAATATCTGGACGAGTAGTGGTAGCATAAATCAAACTGCCAACAAGTTTCCTGTAGGTAGTTGCATCAACCAATGCTGAAGAATCAGCTGATGTGAGTTTAAGATTTTGCTCCATAGGAGTACTGAGGGGTTTGCATTCAGCCATGCCAAACTTATTTAAAAGGTCACCAATATATTTTTGTTGGGTGATGAAGATAGAATGGGGTTGTTGAATCACCTCAATACCCAAATAGTAATGAAGATGGCCCAAATCAGTCATATCAAATCTTTGCTTCAATTGGTTTTTGATATCTTGAATATTATCCTCTTTAGTATCAGTGATAAACAAATCATCCACATAAACAACAAGATAGACAACCATGTTGGCAACCATTGTAACAAAAAGAGTTGCATCATCAAATTCAAAATGCTTGAAATTCAACTGCAGGATGCTCAGTAAGTTTGTCATACCAGGCTCGGGGAGCTTGCTTTAAACCATACAAAGATTTGACAAGTTTGCATACCTGATGTTCTTTACCATTGACGAAATAGCCTTTAGGTTGAGTCATATACACTGTTTCTTTGAGATCACCATTTAAGAATGCAGTTTTAACATCCATTTGATGAACTGTCCACCCATTTTGAGCTGCAAGAGCCAACAAAGCACGAATGGTAGTCCATTTAGTTGTAGGTGCAAAGGTTTCATCATAATCTATGCCCTCTTTTTGAGCATATCCTTTGGCAACAAGTCGGGGTTTATGTTTGTCAAGTGAACCATCTGCTTTATATTTATTTCTATAAACCCACTTGCAACCAATAGGTTTACAACCAAGAGGAGGATCAACCAACTCCCATGTACCATTTTTCAAAAGTGCATCATACTCATTTTGCATTGCTTTTCTCCATACTGCAATATTCTTAGCTTCATTATAGGAAGTTGGTTATGAATTTATCATGAAATTGAGTTCATCAATGGACTCTAAGTTATCTACAATATTGGATTGAGCCTGCATCCTAGCTCTATAAGAGCTTCATGTACCTGTTTTACCTATTTCATTAGGCCTTAAATCCTTCAAAGTTTGTTGTACTTGTTTGGCCCACCTATGTGAAGATTTTGGTTGTACAAAAGAGGTTTCCATTTCTTGATTAGATGCTTCATTAGTGTCTAATGCATCTGCAATTTCAGGCTCATCAAATTAAAGAGAAAATCATGATAAGAGGAGGTTTCTTCTTGCACATTTATAGATGGAGTATCTTGAACTACATATGAATCTATTAAAGGCGTGTCTAAGGGTGTTGGCTTCTCCTCACAAAGATTTTCTATCCAAGGAGAAAATCGTGCACATTTATCAAGTTGTTTTAACTGACATTCAATATCTGCATCACTTTTGGAAGATTCACAAAATACAACATCACGTGTAATGAAGAATTTTTTGTTAGCTTCATCATACAACCTATAGGCTTTGGATGAGTCAGAATAGCCAAGAAAAATGCACTTATAACTATGATTATGCAACTTAGTTCTTTTATCCTTAGGAATTAGAGCATAGCAAGTAGACCCAAAAATCCGAAGATGTCGAACGGATGGAGGATACCCAAACCAAACTTCATATGGAATGGCATGTTGAAGTGTAGATGATGGAGATCTATTATGAAGATAGACTGCAGTTCTTGCTGCTTCAGCCCAAAAATGTAACTTGATTCCTTTAAAATATATCAATGCTCGAACCATGTTCATGATGGTTCTATTCATTCTTTCAACCACACCATTTTGTTCAGGAGTACCTGAATAGTTAGATGATGTTGTATCCCATTTTGACGAAGATAATCCTCAAAAACTAGAGAAGTAAATTCTCCACCATTGTCTGTTCGAAGAGTACCAATTTGAGATTGGATTTGATTTTCAATCATAACTCAAAACCTTTTAAAAATTTCAAAAGCTTCTGATTTTTGTTGCAAGAAATAAATCCAAGTCATGCGACTGTAATCATCAATGAACAACATGAAATACTTAGATCCTCCAATAGAAGTTACTGGTAAAGGCCCACATAAATCAGAATGAATGAGTTGCAATTTTCTATGTGCTCTCCAAGTTGAGCGTGGAAATGGATTTCTATGTTGTTTGGCAAGAATACATGCTTCACATTTTTCAATTTTTTTAGGCAGAACAGGCAAACCATCAACACCATTCTTTTGCATGATATGAATTCTATCATAACTAATATGTCCACATCTTGCATGCCACAAAAGACTAGGAGATAGACTATCTTCTTCAGTAAGATATGCAAAACTTCTAGAAAGAGCAGAAGTACCATTGAGTTTTAATAATCTTCCATCTTCATAACCAGTAAATGCAACTTGATTATTAGATATTTTTCTAAAAACAACTTGTCCATCTTTTAACAAAACAGAGTAGCCTTGTTGTCAAATCAATACTAGTGATAACAAATTACGTTGCAACTAAGGAAGAAACAACACATCATGAAGCACAAAATCTGAGAGATCGGGCAACTTAAGTCTAACAGTTCCTTTTCCAATAGGCTTGAGGCTTGATTTATCTGCAAAGTAAATTGGACCACAGTCATCTTCATGAAATTCTTCAAAGTAATCACGCCGAAATGTCATATGTTGTGTTGCTCCAGTATCTAAGACCCAAGAATCATGCCATGAGGAATTAGATGCAAAGTCTGAAACATTAAGCACAAATTGATCACTATCACTGTCACAAGCAAATTGGGCTGCTCCTGAAATATTATCATCATTGTGAATTTTTCTTTGGGCTACTCCTGAAATTTTATAATCATTGTATATTTTGGTTTTATCTTTTTGTTTAAAAGAATTTTCTTTAAAACCTTCTATCTTATCCCATGAGAGCTTGCATTCATGTGCTTCATGACTACCTTTTCTACCACATCTTTTACAATATAAATGTTGCCTATCATTTTGATTATCATTTTGTCTCCATTGGCCTCTACCTTTTCCTCTATCACTATAACCACCTCTTGAAGAATTTTTGTTTAGGGATTTTTCTTTTTGATAAGCAAAACAAACATTCTCACTAGTATTATCTATTTTCCTTCCAAAAGCTTTTTCACGTTCTGCTAACTTTTCAACCAATTGATCAAAGGTAATGGTTTTCAATTGATTGCTTGCTTGAAGGGACTCTAGATAAGTGGAATGTGTTGGAAGAAGTGCCTTAATAAAGGCTGTGAGATATATATCAACTTTCCTTCTAGCAGCATCAACATCGTGTTTTATGGCTCTGATTTTTGAAGCCAGACTCATAACATCACCATTCTACAACTCAAGATTAAATAATTTTAACTGTAACTGAATAAACTCTAATTCAGAATGAGAATCAAATAAATCTTTTAATTTATGAAGAGCTTCCCAAGCATATGTGCATCCTTGTATATGTCGATAGACATCTCCATTAACAGAAGCTCTTATTAAAGCCAAAGCTTTTGAATTTTTATATTGCCAAATTTATTTTTCTTTAGCATCAGTTGGTTCTGTAGGTTGAGTATTTCCATCACAAATTTTACACCATAAATCATTAAAAATTAGTGTATTTTCTACTTTTCTATGCCATTCCAACCAAGTATCTTTTCCAGTTAAAGTTTCCCCAATCATTGAAACAATAGACTGCATTGTGAATCAAAATGAAAAATACACACTGCAGATTTAAAAATATTGCTCAAATTTTTTGCTCAATTTTAGAGATATGAAACCCTTGTAAAAATAAATTGATTGATTTCACCTGAATCAATTTACTGTCTCTGCAGAGTGCTCCAATCTTCAAAATCCCTGTGCTCTGATACCACTGTTAGCCCAAGATTGAAAATGCAATTGAAAGTGGCAAACTGTAAATGATTATTTATTTCACTTGAATAAAGCAACTCTTGTTACACAACATACTACAGCCATACAAGCCACACAGCAATAAAGAAACAGGTTATAAATATAAGAAGCAACAGCGAGAAAACAGTTATAAACTGTTAGACAAAACTGCCCAAACCTGTTAGACAACCTGTTAGGCAAAACTGCCCAAACAGAAAACAAACAAACCAAAACTAATACAACCGGAAGAGTAGACAGCCGGAGAAGATTAGTCATTAACACAGTGAGACCATTAAATTTAACTGAAAATGTGCAGACATTTCTTCTTGTAACAGATTGTTAGTGGAAGAATCGACTGTCTATGTTTAGTAAAATTGTAATAAGTGCTCTCCACTCTTTTTCCTTTAAAATAAAAGATTATTCGACTAGCAGGGCCTGAAAAAGGGAAAGTGCAGATGCCAGAAGAGAAGAGCAGGGAAATTACAGAGAAAGAAAGAATAGGTACGTACATCATATCATACATTCCAGGTTTCCAAGCATAGAAACAACACTTCTAAAATGTCTTAAATCTGAAGAAATTCATGAGTATGTTTTTTTGAAAATAACAGATAGAAATGTTGATGTAAATAAAATGTTAGCATTCATTGTTAGCTCGATTTCGTGGGCGTAGGAATAAGTGTTAAGATGCATATCACCTCGCCTCAGTCTTTGGCGAATGGAAGATGCAATAGGAAAACATAAAACGTTATGATATTCAGCCGTAGATAATGCATTTGGTATTGTTATTTTTCAGATGTAGGAGCAGGCTTTATAGCTAGAAATCCTTCTATTTTTTTCTAGCGTTGGAATGCATGCAAGTTACCAGGCATTCGCAGTAGTAATCTGTGCATAATACTAACCTAGGAATTGTCCTCTGATCCTATAGGATTATCCCCACAACTCAGGAAGAAGTATGGTTTTATCCTTGTATGTTCTTTCTTACCTTGAATATCTAATTGTGTTGTTAAGGCCTGCAAGTTGTTATCTTGATCCATCCGTGAGCTACTTACCATCCCTACCACTATTATTACGTCCAAGGCGTATCTTTATTTGAAGTTTGGCAGAATTTTTTTTATTTTTTATTTTTTGTTTATGGATGGTGAGAATTTTCTGAAAAAAGTATGTAAGACAAATTTCAACTGTTCATCATTTTTTATCATTTTTTGGGTTGTTTTTTGCCCCTTTTTTATTGCTTTCCCTGCCACTATAGGTTTCCGCTCCTCCAAACTCTTCCTTGCTGGTATTCACCTTTCACTTCTCCAATTTGACGAGCTGCAGCTTGAAAATGAGGTTTCAGCAACGGTTTTAGAGTATGTTCATTATTTTGATCCAAAAACTAATACACGGTTGAATCCAGAAACTACATACTTTAATGAAAATTACGGCCAAGATCCTAATAATGAACACATTTAGGTTTTAACCTTAAACATCTTTTACCCTATGTAATTAAGTATATATTAAATTAATTAATATATAATGTATATTTTATTTAATAAAAAAAATAATTATAAATAATATAATTAAATACTACTTATTATTATTATATATTATATTCTTTAACAAAGCTATTAAATACATATATAAAAAAATTATAATTAATATATTATATATTTTATATAATACAGATTAAATTATATATAATATATTATATTATATAATTAAAATTATTAAATATAAATATGAAATTATTATAATTAATAATGAATATATTTTTATATAGATCAAATTAAATTAACATATAAAAATTGATAGTTTAATTGATCTTTGGAGATATTAGGAAAAAAAGAGAGATAGAGAGGGAGACAATTTTATATAGAGGGAGGTATATATACTAACACTTGCACTTAAAGGAGGTTCAAGGATTATGTCAGTAGAAAAATATATGTATGTTAATATGTTAGAGAGTATGTGTTTGCACATTAATGCATTGCAAATTCTAATTGCATGTGGCTAGACAAAAAAATTAATAATAAGTGCTAAATAACAAAATGAATTGAATTTAGACAAATCGAGATTTTTTCTTTAAAGAAATTAAGTATATCTTATTATCAAAAAATTTGCATATAGATCTAAAACATAAACCAATGCAAATTAAAAAACAAAATTGTTATCAATTTGAAAAAAACACTACAAATGGAAATAGAATGTTCCCATCCAGTATTTATCTAGCTTTTATGTGATAAGTGAGATTTTGGTGGCTTTTACCTAATATTTTAGAGGATTTTACTATTAAACTACAACTGGTTTTCCATTCAATGGTAGCTAAAATGTTTTTCCAATGACTCAATAGTGGTTTGCATGCGTGATACTTTTTTCATGCTCAAATATCACACTATAGGTAGCTTATTAGCTAATAAAGAGAGAGAAATTCAAAAGAGAGAGAGAGCGCGCTCAACTATTTCCACTGCCTTGTAGATTTTCAATTTCTCCAACCATTATCCTTTTCTTATCAATTATCTTTTATATTTGTTGCATGTTTTTTATTTCTTATTTCTTGTATGTTAAGTAGTGTTGTTGTTTTTTTTTGGTTGTTGATGTATATGTTTAATGATGAGGGGTCTATTGAACATAATTGTTGGTTTTGTTATGAAAGTAATAAAAAATGTGCTTAGCTTATTTTGATTAACAATCACTGCTCAATTTTTTGAGGAGTAAATTGTGGAGCTGGTGACCACATGAATATTTAATTTTGCTCCTTATTTTGTTAGCAATCACTTTAGATTTTAGATTTTGAATATATAATTATTTTTACATGTATAAATGAATATTATTAACAATAATTTTGTAGTTAGAATTTGAGGGGAGGAATTAGAGGCAAATGAAAAAGAGGGGAAAAAAATTATGAAACCACATCACATTTTTGTCAATAAATTATTTCCACTCCCCTTTTTTCCAACAACTTATAATTTAAACAGAAAATGCAATTAGATAGCAGCATTGAGACATGGGATAATTCTATATATTTTTAAAAAAACTATGAAGAACTTGTTTATAATATAAATATACATTAAATTAATCAAATTCCTTATTCATTTTTGTGAGACCCACACCTATGCTACATCTAATACTTGGATTATTTTAAGTTTGGTTATTGTCTATGCCTATTGATACCATTGATGATATGATATTTAAATTTTTAAGTTCATATGATGATTTGATTTTGATTATGCTACACGCTTAGTAATTTGACTATGATGATTGATCTAATCTTATGTTGGTTATTGAGTTTGTTTAATTTAAATCTGGAAACTTAACGATGAATGAATGGAACAAGTGGTGTGAACTATTCATGTTGCAATTAGATGAGTATGGAAATTATGATTGATGAAAATGGGATAAGGTAGGTGGCTAATGATTTTTCAATTATGTTATTGGATCTTTATGCTATGTGCATTATGAAACTTGCTTGAAAACAATGATTTGATTTTTATATGAATATAATTTATTTAGATGGATTAACATGTGCATCGAGTGTGCAGGTACACTTTCCATGGCCAATGGAAATTGGAGGTGACCCTTGGGAACCCTAAGTAATTTAACCAGTGAAACCAAACTATAGTCCATTTCGAGGGACTATAGTTTCATTTTGTGATGTATTCTATTTATGATGTAAACTGTGAATGTTAATAAATTGATTTTATTTCCATGTCATTCCATCTAGGAGGTGAGTTGTCCATCCAAGTGGACAAACTTGAATTTGAACTTTTAGGCACTTTTGGGGAATTGAAAAGTGATATTTTTTATCTTTTTTTATGGGGTTAAGGTCCCTAGGATAGGTACCTTTTTAACTCAAAATCTTTGATCAATCTTAAGATTGGACACTCTTTTTGAGGCCTTTAAGATCTTTGACGAAAATAAGGTTTTGGGAAGTGGGATGGGGACTAGTCTCTTTCCACTCCCACTTCTTCAAATTGCCTTGAAAAGATCCCAAGATCTCACACATGGGTGGATGTACGCAGGAGAGTGAATGGGAGATTGACAAATGTAAACTCCCTATTCAAAGGAATTCAAACTTGAGATCCTATAAAATATAATAAAAAACAAGGGTTAGGGGATTCTTTTTGCATTCTTGATTTTGGTTGAATTTTGAGGGTTGAGGAGATTGAAGCAAAATATTGGAAGAAGTGGAGTTGTGTGGATCTTCAAATCATTTTTCCCTAAGCTTGGTTTTGAGGTAGATTCACCACTTTTTCTATTTCTTTATGTTTCATTCAAGAGATTATATGTGTATATAAAAAAAATGTGCTTGGTATTTTATCACTTGTATTTTTCTTGTATGTTTATGTCAAAATTCTTTTGGTGCTTGGTTTGTTGTGTTGTTGAATGTGGTTAATGTGATGGGAAAAAGGTTGTATAGGGATAGACTCACCCAAAATTTGGATAGAGCATCCCTTGTTGGGGATGGTATGGAGTAGGAACCTCCATGCAAAAGTATAATCCCTCCTTGAGAGGAGAGGCTCAAAAAGGGTATGAGTACCCATATGTAATTGTTAAATGGTAGAAATGGTTTTGGTGGTATGGGTTTTGGAGAAAGAGGAGATATTAAAAGAAGGGTTACATGTGAAAAGATGGGAGTACGATATTGACTTGTTCTTGTTGCTATCATTATGAGTCTCCATATGGAGTGCTTAGTCCGCCCTCCTTTCCCCACTTTGGATTCTTGACGGAATCCTAAAGTTATGTGAAAATCCCTTGGGTGGGTGTGAAAATAATCTTTTGTGTATCATGTGAGTGTAAATATTATTTTGCTTGGTTTTGTTAGTACCTAGTTCCCATAATTACCTCCTAGCTCGGAGGTGGTTGATTTTCCAACCAAAGATTGGGAGGTGAGCTTACCTATGACCATAAAAGTTCAGATTCTAGTGTATGTTTATTGATGCAGGTTGTAGATACATGCATAAACTTGCAACCTTGGGAGATAATTGTATTCTACATTGAGAAGAGGAGTGTAAAGTCATTTCCATACTAATCTTGATGGACATTTGGAAGGATGTAAATATTACCGCATTGCATGGATACCATGTTTTGAGAGTCATGTAAATAGTGCATAAGTATGTGAGAAAAGAGTTTGAAATTTATTTGTAAAGTTTTGTACGTGTCTTCCATGAAGAATGGTCATTGTTACACTAGAAAGGAAGATGTATTTATAAATCTATTATTCTGCTATTAAGTTAATGGACTCATTTTGTTTGGAATTCCAAGAAAGTACTTTTCTATATTATGAACTGGGGTTTCTCTACTCTTGAAATAAACACGTGTATTCTGCTTCTTGCATTCACTTAATATGACCGAATGAAATATCAATTAAATCATTATTATCTTGTTCTATATATATCATCTCTGGTTACAAATTTTCAAGTATTAGTAGTGAATAATTTTGTCTGTTTGTACTGTATTTAGATTTAAAGCATTTCTATTTGCTGAAATTATAAAGGGTTTTATGCAGCCTTATAAATTATTTTGATACTGAGATGAATGGATTAACATCTATTATATAAACAATAGTTCCTTTTGTTTCTATCCTGTCGATCCTTATGGTAAATAAAAAAATACATATATATAGGTAGCATGTTTAAGATTAGTATATTATTTTCTCAATGAAGGTCTAATGAAATATATTGCTTTCTCTTTATTTATGGAAGCAAAAATATTACTTTCCTCTAGAGAATATATACAGGGTCTAGTGTTGTAGAACGCAGCCTATATGAAGTAAATATATCCGTGTAAGCCAAGGTTTACCATTGTATTAGATAAGTTTATGTAAACAAACAAACATTTGAAACATATAAACTTGTAGCATTACAAATGCAAGGGAAAAAAAAAACACAGTTACAGTATTTCATTATTAAAATAAGATAAAGAGAACAAAAAATATAATGCTAAAAGATAGTATAAATCCCTTTCTCTATAATTCCACTTGCAGCACCAAATCACTCCTCTCCTGGTCGCAATGCCTACAATTCCTCTACTGCTAAATATCTTTCGAAACAACCTATTCCCTATGTAAGAAGTAAAAGAAAAGAATGCAAACAGAGCAGATTTAGTTGAACCTAATTAAATAAAATGCCCTTTCTTACCACTCTCAGGTGGTCACGACTGCTATAGGATGGGGTGGACTGCAACCTATCATAGAAGGATCAGTGCTCCTTAATTAACCTCTAAGCTCTTTCTCTCATCTCATGCCATTGTTCCCCTTAGGTTTCAAGTTAGTTGTTAACTAGAAGAGGCTTGGATGTGGAAATATATTCCAATGGAGCATGACATCCCTTTGTATCCAAGCCATCATCACTTTCACGTCCTCAGCTTTAAACCATACCTTTCGGTTTTGGGGGGTGGCTGCCATAGGAAACTTACTATGTCAGCGTATAATAAGAACCTTGCAGTCCTTAACTCCTACAGTGGTGAGGAATGAGCGAATATATCGCCTCGGGATAGCCTCATGACAATGGTCGGGCGATAGTAGAAGTTGGAGCAGCGTGTGTCTCTGTTGACTTTATCCTTGTCTTTTATGTCAGATAATAGCAATATTTTAGGAAGACTGCAGAGGCCATACTCATAAGTCTTGAAGATATTATGATGTAGATCTGTAAACTTTGCTGTCACTGTACGCTCTATACATGTTGCCTACACGCCCCACCCTCCTCTGCAATTTAGGAGAAAGAGAGGGCCAATGATAGGGCATACAACGACTGCAGATATCTAGGAAGATTTCGGGGAGCGCGGATCCTATTTCATATGGTGGAGTGTTAATTCTTCACTATACAATGGATGAAATCCTTGGGTGAATGAATCTGCCTAGCATGTCAGTTAAAATTAAGTTTCCTTGGGCTCTATGTAGAAATCGTGAGTTGAAGCCTTGGCACGTTAGCTGGTGGTGAAATTCATTTTGTAGCAGAGCCTCGATACAATCACAAGAAAAAAAAGGATAAATAAAATTCAAATTTCATAAGTGTCTTTTTCATTTGAGGATTTAGTGGAAGTTAATACATGGACGTTGTGATAGGAAGTCTTCAAAATAACTGACATATATTACATGGAGATAGTTGTATATCTAACCAAATTTATACATTACCAAAATACATTTAAGTCTTTGCCAGTATGCATCTCCCAAGTAATCCTTCTATTGGCCAACAAATCATAAATCGTCAGAGGATATCGTAGATAATAACATCACTCACACTGTCAGTTTAGGTCTCAAGGAGAGGTAGTTATCCAGCTTTTGTACCGACGCCTTGCCTATGCATGCATCACTTCCATCAAAGTGAGCCAATGACACCTTTTCGAGGACTTGTTGGTAATCCGTTCTAGGACCCATAGGAGCTCGATATTCAGTTCTTCCACCATTTCTCTGGTTCCTTTGATGAACTGATCAAAAGTACACTGTTCCCTAAGATTGGGAGGAAAGGAGGCATACTCCAAGTAAGCCTGTCTGGCATCATCTGCAAAATATGTTGCACCTTCAACTTGCGGTTCTTCTCTTTGTGTGAATGTGGGAAAAGTGGCCTAGAGGCTGATCCTCTAGAAGTGGCCTCACGTTGGCCAATAGTTCGGTCTCTCCCACTGCCATTGTTTCCATTAACTCCACTATTTTCACCATTAGTGTTGTTTGGGTTATGGGGTTGATTATTTGCAGCCTAGTGATCCATTCTTGCAAGTAAGTGAGACAACAAGTCAATCATCCCATCAAACTTCTTCTCCATTCTATCATCTCTGTCCTCCATGGCCTGCCTAAGGCTGTTTGTCATCCTTTCAACTGCTTTACCACTATCAACTGCTTTCCCTGTTTCTCTAAGTACCTCTGAGAAAGTATCTGCCTCTAGTGTAGACGAAAATTGAAACTATGGATTTCCCTCCTAACTTCTGGTGTAGTATTTGTGGGTTATGTCACTCATCTGTAATTGAACTCAGTTGAACACAAGTTGGCATAATCATGGCTCTGATACCACTGAAATGTGCTAGCCATTTTTTTCATTTTTTTCCACAATGAATTCACCCATTAACATTAGTGAAAACACAATCCAATTGAAGGGAACCCTTTCCTCTGATCAACCCAGATCCCAATGCGGGCAAAGTGAGAGCATACTTGAAAGGGGATCGTTAGCACAACTGAAACTACTGAGAAGGTAATGAAAGGAGATAACAATCAACTTTACCACTTATTCAGCGGGAGGATTGAAAATGAAAGTACATTACTGAAATTAAATATGCAATGCGACCACTTATTTAGCAGGAGCATGTTGACAGCTCAGTTGATCAACAATATGATGAAGTGATGCATTACAATAAATAAATAGGTGGCGAGCCAGTCTCTTCCACTTGTCTAGCGGGTGATGCAAGAAACAAAACCTGAAACTACAAACTAAAATGAGGCCAGTCTCTTCCACAATCATGGGAATGGCACGAAGTTAAGAATGCTAACAGTATTATTGTTCAACTTACAATGTTATAGAGTTTTCTATTAAGAATGCAAGATCAGAAGTATGAGGTGGTGTAATAAAATAAAGAGACTCTCCTATGCCTATCTTGACTTCTCAAACTCAAACCTCTACTCAAAAACCCAATTTTAACAATCTGGTTTTGACAAACCTGCAACTGAAAGTACATAATCAACAACACAAAAATTCGCTAAAATGTTGCTATCTTACTCAAAACCCAACCAAACAACATGAGATAAAATGCAAAAGCTTCTAATACTGATGGCACCCAAGATGAAACCAAACCAAGAAACCACCTCAAAGTACTCATATTTATTTTGCACGAATATCAATGCATTTCTAGAATGGTACGACTAAAATACTCAACAATAAAATCTGATATTTGGAGGAAGGGGTCTCCCTAGTTTGCCAAACACAAATATTAACTACCCATAACCAAAATAAAATCACTCTATGACTTCTAATTGAAAACAACATTCAGCTACAGTTAATCCAACAACTCTAGAAATAATCTAATCTCCCAAAAAACCTCTAACAATGTGTTCAATCTTCTCTCAAAGATCAAGAACAACCATTTCTCAACTAGTTTCTATATTTCAAGGAAGAAGCTAAGCCAATCCAGGGGGTATGCATTCCTCGAAACAATCAGTCACCATTTCCGCAACATAACTTTGCAATAAACTCAAGATCCCCAAATGAAGACCCGACACTCCCTTTTATAAAATTATCTAGAATCTCTAGAAGCTTCCAAAATGTGCACCCCACACAAGGATTCAATCTAATTCCAAGTTGACTTATGCCTCTCAAGTTGGCATCCCATTTCCTCGAATACATTTTTACAATTTTAAACATTTCAATATTTCCTCAGAATAGCGTCCCATTTCCTCCAAGTCAACTTTAATAAAATGGGAAATATTTTACTTAAGCCTCCTGATGAGGCGTACACCCATAAAGTCCCCCTTTTGAAAACAACTTATGTCATAAAGCTAGGCCAAGGGGTTATAATTAGAATATAACATTAATTTAATTAAAATAACTTATCTCTCCAGAAAATGCATCCAGGAGTCGATTCCAACACTACCAACTAAACTGCTCGATGAGGAAAAACAAATGTATTGATGCCATTAGGACCACTACCAAAAATATAATTTAATAAAAATAGTAAATTTAGGAAGTTACTCGGATCAACATGCATGCTATACCAGTGCGAAGCTATCTGAAAACCCAAAAAGAATCCTCCAATCAAACACCAAGATTGTAGAAGAAAGTCTCACAGAAAGTTTAAACATCATCCTAGAAGATAGGAAACCCTAATTTCCACCTCTGAGTAGCCTACAGGTCACCAAAATAGGCTAACGACCATCTGTTAGATCACTGTTGAGAAGGGGACATTACAAAGTGTTATTCTGGTTTAAGAGATTGGATGCTTGAAATTTTTGAATTTTTTAAATAATTAGGATGTGTGAATATTAGTTGTCACCATGTTTACATCTTTTTTGCACCCTTGGCCATTGATGTCAAAGGGGGGGAGATTTGGAAAGATTTGGAGAGAATTTTTTTTGGGACTGAAGGAGAGTTTTTGAATTTAAATTTTTGCACATGTTGCCATCAATTCCGAAGGGGGAGATTGTTGGAAGTATGTCTTATATTGTCATTGATGTCACCATGTTGGTTTGGTACCCTATATCGGTGTGCAAAGCAAGCTTACCTCATCCTGTATTTTCTCTAGTATTTTGGTCCGCATATTCTCTTTGATAATCAGTATGATCTAAGGTTTTGAAAAAGGCTTATAATGACTTGAAGCGTTTATGTATGTATCCTCAAATGTTCATATGTTTGGGTGATGTTTTGGCATCGATTTTTGTGGTTGTATTCGGTATTAGGTTAATCATGGCCGACCTAAGAACTCAACATGAATCATAGATTATATATGAGACCTAGCTTTGGTCCCAATCGACATGATGTTGCATGAAATGGGTGAATGGCATTCAGAAAATCCTTATATGAAGCCGAAAAGTTATCATTTTTGAAATATGAATTTCATCAATTAGGCCAACTTAATTAATGCATATGGATATATCAGATATATATGCAAGATGGTTAGAAGATGAGAAGATGTGATGGCATATGAATGTGAAGAGAAGAAGAAACACGTATGTATACAGGTGTATAAGCGAAGTGTGTGAACAAATGATTGAAGAATAGTCTATTGTTATGTGAGAGAATACTATGAGCATCACAGAACTGAATCTCTACATGTGGTGTAACTCCTAAATTCAACTTTGGTCCAGTTAGCCATTTTTGTTTACTTATTTCTATAGGCAGAGAGCCTACATATTTGGACAATGAGTCCTTGTAAGCAGTGAGCTTTCTATATCTGGCAGTGAGCCTCTTTTTTATCTGTATTGATATAATTTTATATATTGAGTTAATCCTCGCCATGTTTTTTCCCTCATTGGGTTTTCCACGTAAAATCTGGTGTACCTGTGTGGTGGAATTTCATATTTTGTTTTGCTCTTATCTATCTTATGCTGCAAGGTAATTAAAAATATTTGCTCAGTAAGTTTTAGTGGATACTGATTCAACCCCCCTCTTAGTATCTGATTTATTCAACATAATTTACCTAATTAATCTCCTACACATCTGAATAAAGCAATTCGAATCTACCTTCAAAATGAATGACATCGTAAAATTTGAATTCATCATTTATCTTTTCTATCTAATTAACTTTAGATGATGATTTATTATTTAGAATTACCATTCATCAAGATTTTAAATGCATATCACTTACCTCCTCTTCTTAACTAAGGTTCACCTTTATTTTGGTTAACATAAGCTTCATTCGTGCTTGCATATGATTAATTGTTGATCTTCTTGAGCCAATTTAAAAATTCTTGAAGATCATAGTCTCACTCATGTTAGTAACCCCATCAATGGACAAATAACACATTAGTAAATCATTGTACTAAGTTTACTTCTTTCTCAACCAATTTTTATTCATTGCAAGATGCATCTCGAAATAAATTACACCTCATAATATCACATCTAATATTATCTAGGTTAGATGGTTACATTCTAAATTTGGTAATGTAAGGTGCATCACATTAGATAAATATAAGCTACATTTAAAGAATCAAAAGGTTTAAGATATAACCATTTTAATCCCACGACATCATTAGAGTATAAAGCATGTATTGACATACAAGAACTAGTGGTTTCCCATATAAGTAATTTAAAAAAACAATTGTATAACTTCTTGGGCATATGACAAATTCACCGCCAACAATTTATCGACAAAAAAATCACCGCTAACAATTCACCACAGGAAAATTCACTGCCATGAGAAATTCACCACAAGTAAAATTCACCACCACTAGTTCATCGCCATAGAAAATTAATCAAATTATTTTTTTGTGGCGGTGAATTGCTAGTGGTGAATTTTATTTGGGGTGAATTAGTCATGGTGGTGAACTTTCCCATGGTGAATTGTTGATGGTGAATTTTCTGTCGATGAATTATTGGTGGTGAATTTTCCTAGAGCCAATTTCTTGACATTAATGACACATTTTTAGAATGTGTTTATATATATTTAATTAACATAAAAAGATTTTTTTCCTATATATATGTATATATAATAAACTTTCAAATTACACAATAGGTAAGATGGTTCTAAATTGATTCCCATTGAAATCAATAATGCTACCCATGTTTAAATGGTGGAGCCCGAGTTTACTCCAAAGTAATTATGAGGTGAGCATGAAACTTTTCTCGAGTAGGCCTAATGTAGATGCATCTAAATAAATAGTTTCAATAAGTTACACTTAAACTCACATTGTTAACAATATTAATGCCAAAACTAGCACACTCAGGATCTCGTGTGAAATTTGGATCATGGCTTTAGCTTATCTTATCCTCATCATTAGTCATCTTTTATTTGCTACCTCCAGTTAAATTTATAGGTGCAATATTGACCCAAGTTATCTTTGTATTCATGGATCTAAACCTTTAACTTTCAAATCTCAAAATTCAATATTAAATTCTTACCAACCTTTTTACGAGCCATTATGAGCTAACCTAGTGCACTTATGATATTTAAGGACATTCATTATTACACTTGAAATCATGTAACATGTGCAATTTTGCACATCTTAGTAGCATCATAAGGATTATTAATTGCATTATTAGAGCATACATTAATATACATCATCCTAGGCATATTGTATCCTTGTCTGTTGTCTTCAATCTTAGTTCATGGTTGTTGAATTGGTTTTCCTTAGGGCATGATTGAGAAGAATATGATTCTCGCTTAGAAAATTCCTCAATGTTATTTGCATGTATCACCCATCTTTAGACATCGGTACAATGTGTTAAGGTGAATATACTAGTCATATAATACCTACTAATTCAATTAAATAATTCCAAAATTAATTCTACATACTAGATCAATTCCATAGATATAAATTTGAACCATAATAAATAATAATCATAAACATCCATCTTTTCAAACCCTAAAATTCCATCACATTAACAAATCAATTCTTAACATATTTAACAACACTACTATTAAAAAAAAATAATTAAATATTATATTTAATTTATTCACATTCACATTTTATTTATTAATTGAGCCCAACCCTATACCTTGGATCTTTTAATTTAAAGCATGTTTATCATTAAACACTTAACATTAAAAAAAAAATCGATGCGAGCTTCACGTTCACAAAATCTTCAGTTGTGTAGAGAATCCATAAACAAAATGTATTTATTATTCTGAATCTGATCGACACGATGAAGAGTTTCATTTATTTAGATTGAGCCGTATTGGGCTCTCATTCAAATAATTTAACTGTTAAAAACAATAGTTGGTATGAATTTTCCACAGTCCATAACAATAGAATTCTTAGTTTCTGGATTCAACTTGTGTATTTTTCAGTCCATAAACTAAAAAATACACAGTTAAATCCAAAAACTAAACATTCTGTAGTAAAAATAAAACACATAAAAGAGCTGAGCATGTTTTTGAGTAGGAAGACGAAGGCTTCCACATAAATAAACAACAGATATCTTGCCGACATATACAACATACCCCAGGCAATCTGAGTTCAGGTAATCTTGTTTTGAGGAAGACAGGCTAAGGTACATAACAACCTTCCCTGGCTAGTCTTGCCCACTCGCCCGCCAGGTGCATTTCCCACCTCCGCGATTTTATATCCATTCGGATATATGCGCGGTTGATACTCGTCGTATCTCAGTTTATATACTTCCCGCTCTTCCTCTGTTTCTTGCAATGGAATCCTCTGCGTTGACCAATGCATTGGTCTCGGGGGCAAACACCACCGCACAAGAGTGCCCCCGCATAGCCTTATCATGCCTTCCACGCTCCAGACCAGCCAGTAGGGCTGACGAGGATAACCCATTGCCTTCCAAATCCTCTCATTCAACAGAGCATAGGCCAACCGTCTGGCGAAGGGGCGGAACGGCGCCGGCGCCTTTGATAAAAGCAGATCCAGCGTGGCATCCCCAATCACTCTGTTCGATTCTGAATACGCCATGCGTTGGGCTTCGTGTCCCCTGCTAAATGCATCCATTTCCTCCAAACCGTGCGGGATGTCCTTGATGCCCATGCGCATTCCAACGTCATGCCACACTACAAATTGCGCTTGCTTCTCCCCTTCCGTCCAATTTCTGTATCCGAACCTGAAAATAAACACAAATAAGTCCTCTACAGCAGAAAACTTCCAATACCCTTACCCCCCACCGAAAAAATAACAAAAAAGGAATGTAGAAGGCTTACTTGGTTGTAAATCTGATGGGCTCCAGGACGAGCAGACAGAGAGTATAGAGCAAGTCGGCGTTAGGGATTTTGTACTGAGCGTGAATGAAATTGAGGCGTTGAATGGCAAGAGAGCCCCTGCGGCTGTCGACGTGATTCAGTACAAATTCCTGAGACAGAATGTCCGTGTCATCGTAGCGTTTCAGGAGACTGCTCGGGCAGAACTGTTGAGTGGACTGTAATAATTTGGAAATGGAAGGAATGGCAAAGCCTCTGAACAGTGCGAATTCAAGAGCTTTGTGGCAGAGGAACCCGAATTCTACATAATTGGTGAGCTTGTAGAGAAGCAGGGCGTCCTGTGTCGGAGAGAGGGAGGCCAGGTAATGGCGGCGCTTGGCCCTCAAAAACAGGCAGCCAGCTTTCCACAGCACAAGCACAAGGCATACAAAACATACGGTGTCAGGCATGTTCTTTTGTAGATAGGTTTTCACATATTGGGAATTGAGTAGCCAACAGACTTTAAAGAGCTTTGCTCTGAATATTCGTCGTCTCTCGTAAAACCTACCAGAAGCCTTCAAACTGTATTTGAAACCCCACAATCACACGGCATTTGAGATCAGTGTTGATGTCACACTGTCGTAATCAGAATCCAACGAAGCAGTTCCGACTAGCTAGACTACTTTTTTTTTTTAATGGAAAACTTTATATTATTCAAAAAAATTCAAAATGCATCTGAGTACTGATAATTCTTCTGTTTAAAAATACAAATTTAAGATATTCATTCTTTCTAATGTTGAAAATGTGAAAGTACCTATATTTTCACGTGCTTTAGACTTGCCATTCATTTGTTTATCACACATTTTTATAGTCTCCCATTTATTGCATTTTTTCTGAGTCATAAATATGAAAGTACCTATATTTATTTAAACTTTTAAGATTGTGTGTGTTTGTTTATTTTATATTTTAGTTTGTTTAATTTGAAAAAGAAATATATTAATAATAGGATTATAGGTTTAATAAATATGTTGGAATATTTTTTTATCACTATAAAATATTTTTACAAATAGTTGATTTATCCAAGTCAATATTTTAATTAGATGGAAGATAATATAAAATTTATACAATTTTTAAAATTGATTGTTTGTAAGATGGAAATCATTGCAATAATTTTATATATTTTGCAATAAAGTTATGATTTGTTTGTAAACTGTTTGTGTACTAAACAAATCAAATCCCTTATTCATTTTGAAATAATCCTCTATAGAATAAATAAGATAATTCCTAAGGAGAGAAGATTTTATTAAAAAAACAATCATGATCATTTAAAATAAATTAAATTGGAATAAGGGGTGAGAGTCAATTCTAAGCATTTTATTGCAATATATTTTAAAAGTTGGAATTCATAATCAAATGGTTGAGGCCTAACATGTGGTAAGGCCATTGTGGTAGAGACTGATGATGTAATTTTAATTTTTGATTATGTATACATGAATCAAGTTGTTTAACATGAGAATATGTTTGAGTGGGCGAACCCACAAGAGTGAGTCCCACTTGTGGGACACCACTTTTTTTATGGTTTGGGGCGCTCAAAACATTCAAACACCTTCAAATGAAGGTTCCTTCATTTGAAGGTAGTGTGGTAAGAACCTTTGAATGAAGGTTAACCCTTCATTAAAAGGTTACCTTCATTTGAAGGTGTTTTCTTATTGTTTAAAAATAAATAATAATGCTTTTTTTTTTAAGATGACCTTCAAACAAATGTATTATTTTAATGTAAAAACGAAGTAAACAGTGATGAAATGACAAGTTCAAAAGAGAAATAAAGCTTGTCATTTCACTTTTTCACTAGAGGCAATGTGATATAGTGCTCTTGTAGACTTCATCACTGCTAAATCACGAGTCTTCAAATAATCATTTGTAATCAACTTGCTACTTGGCTTCAAACAAAGGTTGACTACACCTTACCACTTACAAAATTTGTTATTTAATATATGTCTTTTTAATACCAAATCATTGATTTTTAATTGATATAGTGGAATTTAATATGCTTTGTAACCCTAAAATATCTAATTTAAACCCTAAAAAGATAATTTTTAATTGAAACCCTAAATGGTTATTTTGAAACCCTAAAAAACTATCTTGAAACCCTAAAATATTCAATTGTAACCTTGAACAAATATTTTGAAACCCAAAAAAACTAGTTTGAAACCCTAAACAACTAGTTTAAAACCCTAAAATATTTAATCAAAACCCTAAACAACTATTTTGAAACCCTAAATGACTTTTGAAACTCTAACATCTTCAATTGAAACCCTTTAAATAGTTATTTTGAAACCTAAAATCTTCAATTGAAACCAAAAAAGCTTTAAATTTGAAACCCTAAAATCTTCAATTGAAACCCTAAAATCTTCAAATCAAACCCTAAGATGTCTGATTGACACCCTAAAATCTCTAGATTCTTAGATCTAAATAACTCTATTTTAAAGAGAAGAACATGTCATACACAAACTAGCTTAGTGAGTTATATTTTCTACCTTTGATGAAACTTATAGTCCTCTTATGTTCTTACATACAACCTCCCTTTTAAGGGCTTTTCCTTGATTTTTTTTTCATAAATAGGAATACATAAAGGGGAAAGTAGATCTCCCTATCTAATTTCCCTCTTGCTAGGGAGGAAATTTTTGGACACTCCATTGATTAGAATGGAGTAGGTGGCCATGGAAATGGGGCTTGGCATCAATTTGGGCCTAGAATCTTCCTCATAGAAGATAGGTCTAATTTCCTCCATTATAAATGGCTCATAAGATCCTTATTCATAGGTTTAGTTTTACAAAGTCTCTTCATTATAGTATATATATATGAAACTTCATCCTTTTAAAATATTTTCCAAGTACTAATTTCACATGTTGCACTCACTTTATTACTACTTCAATAGTAGACAATGACAAAAAAACTTGATTTTGTATCTCCTTTAAAGAATACTTTTGTATTTATATGAGAATATGATGAAATGTATCATCTTTGAATTTTTTGGATGATATCTAACTTGCTTCCCACTTGATCATGTTGCCTAATTATCTCTTATTAAAATTCCATTATTATATATGTATATATCACAACTTTGAGTTTGAGGAGGGTAAGATTAAAAATAGTGGGTTAATGTTTCAAACAATTGATATATATTGGATCTATCCACCAAGTCTTACATTTATGAGCTTCATTATGGTATATATATGGATAGATTCATGCTTTAAACATCACAAGACTTACTAATTTCACATGTTGTGCACCCATTCCAAACTACTACTTAAATTATACCAATTCATTGCTAACAACACTAAATAATTTGTACCTCCTTTAGCATAGTTTCATACTCAAAATCAAAAATTATGAAATGGATGATATTTGAATTTAAATTATTAATTATATTTAAATTTCTTCCCACTAGATCATGTTTCCTAATTATCTATTATCAAACTTCCATTAGTATATGTATCTCATAACCTAGAGTTTGAGTGGGGTAATATTAAAGATAATGGGTTAATATTTCAAACATTATTGGATCTATCCAAGTCATACATGTGTGATATTAATTATGGTATATATACATGAATAAATTCACCCTTTACATCACAAGCCTTACTAAGTTCACATTTTGTGTATTCACTCCAAATTACCACTTAAATATACCACTTCATTACCAACAAAATGAGAAAGAATTTGTATCTCCTTTAGTATTATTCCATAATTTAATTCAAGAATGATAATATGGATAATCTTATAGTTTTAATTTTTGATGATATCTCAATTGCTTCCCACTTGATCATGTTGCATAATTATCTATTATCAAACTTCCATTAGTATATGTATATCACAAGCTAGATTTTGAAGGGGTAAGATAAAAAAAATTGGTTAAAGTTTTAAATGTAATGTATGTTGGATATATCGATGCTAAAAAAATGTTGCTTCATATTTTAGAGAAAAATAAAACTAACAAGGCCAATATTTTCATCGTGCAAGTGAAATCAACTTATCAATAGAGATACACCATGAGAAAAGAGGGAAAGAATATTATTAATCTTCACAAGAGAGATACACTATAATACACTTCCTTATTGATCTCCATTAACCTGGATGCTTCCATACACTTGAAAATAACACAACATGAAACTATCATCTCATGGAGCTCCAGTATATAAAATGTTTGAGAGGTAAAAATTCAATGGTAAATAAAAACAAGAGGTACCAAAACCACTTGAAAAACACACACAAATTCCTTGCAAAACCAAGAGTCATGATAAAATATTTAATAAAATACAAAAGGCTATAACATGGGTGCCTAAACCATAGCCTCTTCATATTCCACCTTTCAAGATGCTTCGATAATTGTTCAACTTCCAAATGTAACACCAATGGACACTTGTTTTCCTCCAAACATGGGCACCCCACTAAAGACCTTTCACATTCCCAATTTGGATGCCTAGGAGGGATAATTTATCCTCTAGTGATGTGTAATCTCCACCACCATTAAATTTCCTCTTGAAAATATAATTAAAATATGTCAATATTTAATTAATTTATCTTCCAAGAAACATGGAGACATATAAATGACATAGGTTTGCAAGGTTAATACCACCTAACCCTTATAATTTTAGTTATAATCAATTATACCTCCAAGAAATCATTATTTTCAATAAAATATTCACCACCAACAACCTTTATCTTTGAGGACAATAATATTGTAATTACATATTTTCTTAGAGAATCAATGAAATAAAGGAAATAATATGCTTGTTGCATGTTTACCAAATTAAAATATTCCCATATTGAACTAGAACGTATAGAAACACCATAAGCTTCAAGAAGAATATCAATACATGTAGGTATGAACTAGGTCTGCAAGTATTTAGGATCTTGGAAAGAGCAATAGAAAACCTATGACTAAACTCCATACTAGACTCTCTCTCTTTCCATTTGATTTTTTCTAGTTCTTTAAAAAGAGAAAGAGGGCCTAAAACGAACTCTTCTTTGAACGTAGCCACAAGATGATTCCAAGAAGCAAAAGAGTGCTTGAGAAAACTTTGGTACCAATTTTTTTCCGTTTCATCTAATGACCTAACAAAGAATCTCATCCACATGTCTTTATCTTCAAAATGATACTTCTCAATGAATTGTGAGAATACCTCAACATGTGCACACCCATCCAATTGATTATAATAATCAAACCTAGGCATCAATCTATAAACTGGATATCTCATCATTTTTCTTTTATAGTCAACCTAATAAATGTCAAGCTACTTATAAACGGGATCAAGCAAGACAATAGGGAATGAAGAAACCTATTTTTTTATAACTACAAGGGGTCTTTGTGATTGTAGAGCCTTGAGTCAAAACTCACATTACCATTCGAGCTCTTTAATCTCCTTTATCTTTAACTTGTTTTCAAGTATGGATTCTTGTATGCATGACTCTATATATATATATATATATATATATATATATATATATATATTTCTATTGGTTTGTATGAACAATAAGACACGATTCATCCTCATAATACTCCTATGCATGCATCCTCCCAAAATCTCTAGGGTACAAAATATATCTTACATTTCTTGGAGTGTCCTCAAGGTAAATGCATCCATTCTAGCTATCCATAGTTGGTTACAACTACTCATGCAAGGTAGAAAAGAGAAGATAAATAAAGTTGTTTCTTTACCAAGAAATAAACTATGGTTTAAATCGAAAGAAAATAGGGTTCCTTAAAATCACCTACATCACATGATATGTATTCATAAAACATGAATGATAATTTATTTTCTTTGACATCAAAGTTGCCACCTCACCATGCAGTGAGGAAACCCTTGAATCACACATACCTCCAAGATAAAACTTTGATTCTAGGTTGTAGCCACCAACAACATCTTCAATATAATCTCAACCCAAAAACCCTTATCATTATTCAAGTATCATTATGTTCGCATAAATTGATGGGCTATCAAATTTACCCAAAAACAATGTAGAAATACAAACTCCAAGTTACCATGGTTCTGAAAATATTATTTTACTCTTTATATCCCTAACAATAGTGTCATTTTTTTGGTATAAGTTGATGGAATGCCTAACTTACCTAACACAATTCCACCGACATAAACTAGAAAAAAATTTGCAAAGGTGTTTAAAATATATAGTGGGCTCACACTTTATCCACAACGATTGAAGTAACTTATTCTTGGTAATGACACCATACTATTGGTGATCACTATTAGTTGTTTCTAGTTATTCAACACTTTCAATACTCATAGTGAATTGGAAATAACTTGAGTAAATTAGTAAATTATTTTGTGAACACTTAGAAAGTGGTATAACATTATTAGTAGAGGTGTATATTTTATCTTTTCTTATATTTTTATGAATCTATGTTTTTTCATTTTTTAAATTACTTTACTAGTTATGGCCAATATGGTTTAGGTTAGTGACAATATAATTGGCTCGAGTACCATATCATGAAGGCTTGGACAAGTAAGCAACCTAAAAATAAGTGACAATTCATGATTCTTCCAATTATGTTTTCTCTTAAGAGAAATTTGTCCCAATCTCTTATTTTGAAGGATTTGTAAGGGAGAAATCCCTTGAGCCATGCAAAGTTCAAAGGAGAGAGGAGCCTGATGTGTTGACCTTGTCATTGCTCTATCTAATTAAGAATTATTCATTGTCTTATCCTAACATATGACATTCTTTGTAACTTTAATTTGCTAAGGGAATTCCCAAAGTGGAGTCCAAGTTTAAAATATGGAAAAATCATAACACTAAGTAATTCCATTCTCTTATTTATATTCATAGAATAATTTACACACATATTTGACTTATCGACTCCCAACAATATTTTGTTAATTTAGAATAATTATAAGTTGATTACATTTATTCAATTAGCCTAAGTTAACCCTCATAAAGGTTTACTTTACTTTGTAAGTTTGTACATTTATATATGGGATAGGTTTGATATTTTAAAATTAGAAAATTGTTAAAATGGCGTTAAATTGACTTAGGTATTTTAAATCAATCATGCACACTACAATGAGATGCATACAAGAGAATTTATGATTTATCAATCCAAATTTGAATGGTGGAGCTTGATCTTACTCTAAAATAACTATGAGACGAGCATGGAACTTTTCTTAAATAGGCCTAATCTAGACATGCCTAAAAGCTAGTCTTAACAAGCTACAATTAGTTGCACATTGTTAACAATTGTAATGAAAAAAACAACATACTCATTCTCTTTTCACTTATTTTTTAGTCCTAAATTGATTATATTACTTTTTTATACAATAGTAATTTTATAAGTGGTATATTCTTGTTTGAAATTCGGCTCATGACTTTACCTTAACCTATCCTTATCATTACTCATCTTTTATCTGCCACCTTTAATCAAATCTACAAGGACAAAATTGACCCAAGCTATTTCTATAGTCATGGATCTAAACCTTGAACTTTTAAATCTCAAAATTTAAATTTATATCCTTAACAACTTGTTTATGAGCCATTATGAGCCAACCTAGTGCACATTTGTGTGGATGTGTTCTATGTTGTGTTATTTAAGGACATTCATTGTACATTTGAAATCATGCAACATGCACAAATTTGTTTGCACATCACCTTAGCAATACCATAAGGATTTTGATTGCATTAGTAGAGCATACACTATAATCTTGAGTATATTGTATCCTTACATGTTGTCTTCGATCTTAGTTCAAGGTTGTTGAATTGGTCTACCTTGGGGAATGATTAAGAAGAACATGATCCTCAAGTAGAAAATTCCTCGATGGTGTTTTGTAAACATCACTCCACTTTAGACATAGATATGATGAATTAAGGTGAATTTATTATTATCATCCATTCCTTGCTACTCCAAGTACACAATGCCATGTTTAATTCTAATTGCTAGATTTGTTCCAGAGGCTCAAATTTGAACCATTAAAAAGAACAATCATTCACAAATTTTAAAACATTCATCTTCTCAAACTTAAAAAATTTCATTGTATTAATAAATCAAATTTTCACACATTCAACAACATTCTATTATCAAAAATCTAAAAAAACAATTATATTTAATTTATTTAGATTCACATTTATCTTATATTTATTTTTTATTTAAATCTAAACTAATTGTTAGACTAAATATTTTTATGTATGATTTTTTTTAATAGATAAGAGAGTAGTGACCTTTATCCATTTTTATATATTAAATTGTAGAATAAAACATGAGGTTTATTACATAAAAAATCTGCAGGAAAGCTGTGTGTGAATGGCATTAACCACATCTAACTAACAAGTTAGAACTATAACTTCATCAAACTTCATGGTGATCTTTTTAACTATAGCTGCACACACTTTGTCCAGAAGAGAAGAGCAATGAAGCGTAGGCTTCTAGAGGGCCTAAAGTTGAAGTTACAATTTCTCCCTCCATTCACCCTCACTGATTAGGCTTTGAATGCTTCCAAACTGATCAACCATCAACAAGAACCTTTTCTCCATCTGAAAGAGGAAATAGACACTAACCTGAATTCGGCTGCAAGAATAGGCAGGTTGAGCTTTGACATCATCTTCTCCTCGAGCCCACCCCTATACCTTGGACGGACAAAGCAAAGGTCTAATTCTTTGGACTGCAAACGAGCTTTCAGTAATTAAACTGCTATAAATAAGGACAATTAATAGAACACGTGAAGGAGCCGAGTATGTTTTTGAGTAGGAAGATTCCCACATAAATATACAACAGATATATTGCCTACAAACTACAATACAACCGCAGGCCGCCGTTAGGATAGCATTCTGGGTGTCAGGTAAAGGTAATCTTGTTTTGAGGAAGGCAGGCTAAGGGACATAACAAGCTTCCCAGGCCGGTCTTGCCCACTCGCCCGTCTGGTGCATTTCCCACCTCCGCGATTTTATATCCTTTCGGATATACACATAGTTTGTAATCGTCGTACCTCAGTTTAAATACCTCCGGCTCTTGGTCTCTTTCTTGCAATGGAATCTTCTGCGTTGACCAATGCATTGGCCTCGGGGGCAAACACCACCGCACAAGCGTGCCCCCGCACAGCCTTATCATGCCTTCCACGCTCCGGACCAACCAGTAGGGCTGACGAGGGTAACCAACCCATTGCCTCCACAAGCCTCTCATCGAACAGAGCATAGGCCAACCGTCTGGCGAAGGAGTGGAACGGCGCCGGCACCTTTGATAATAGCAGATCAAGCGTGGCATCCCCAATCACTCTGTTCGATTCTGAATAGGTCATGTGTTGGGCTTCGTATCCACTGCTAAACGCATCCATTTCCTCCAAACTGTGAGGGATGTGATTAATGCCCATGCGCATTCCAACGTCATGCCACACTACAAATTGCGCCTGCTTCTCCCCTTCAGTCCAATTTCTGTAACCGAACCTGAAAATAAACACAAATAAGTCCTCTACAGCAGAACACTCCCTTCCTTTCCCGTCCTCCCATTAGCCCGCCCAAAGAAAAAATGAAAGAAGTAGAAGGCTTACTTGGCTGTAAATCTGATGGGCTCCAGGACGAACAGAGAGAGAGTATAGAGCAGGTCGGCGTTAGAGATGTTGTACTAGGCGTGAATGAAATTGAGGCGTTGAATGGCAAGAGAGCCCCTGGGGCTGTCGACGTGATTCAGCACAAATTCCTGAGTCAGAATGTCCGTGTCATCGTAGCGTCTCACGACACTGCTCGGGCAGAACTGTTGACTAGACTGTAATAATTTGGAAATGGAAGGAATGGCGAACGTTCTGAACAGTGCGAATTCAAGAGCTTTATGGCAGAGGAACCCGAAATCTACATAGTTGGTGAACTTGTAGAGAAGCAGGGCGTCCTGTGTTGGAGAGAAGGAGGCCAGGTATGTTGGATTGTGACAACAAGAAAAAGATTGTGAAAATCAATCACAACAATAAAAACAAGATTGTTAAAACAATAAAACAATCTTTCTCTTATTTTAGAAAAAGAACAGTAATTTGCTTTCGGAAGGAAGATTTCAATTTTCTTTGAAAGAATAAATCTGGTTTTATTCTATGTTGAGAAATTATTGTTTTTCTTCAAGAGGTTATAAATATTTGTTTTCTTGAAGGAAAAAATAGGGTGTATTGTACGAGCAATATTGTTGCAGCCGTGAAGATTGCAGATGTAATTGTTTTTCCTTGAGCAATAAGATTACCAATACTTGCCCCGTGGATGTTTCCTTGGCAAATTGTCAAGGTTTTACCACGTAAATCTATGTGCTTCAATTTGTTCTGTTAGTCTTCTTTATTTTTCTCATTATTTAATTGCATCTAATTTGTGTTGTAAATTTAATGACTCTGGGTTAATGCTTCCGCAATTTATAACAATTGGTATCAAAGCAATTTTTTTTTGCAGCAACTGTGTTAGAATTTGGTGTTGATTCTGCAGCATCAAATGGCAAAGGTTTCAAATACAAGATTTGAGGTGGAGAAATTTAATGGAAAGAATAATTTTGAGCTTTGGAAACTCAAAATGCGTGATTTGTTAGTGCAGCAAGGTTTGCATAAGGCATTGGTAAGAAAATCAAAGAAACCTGCAGATATGTCTGATGAGGATTGGGAAGATCTGGATATGAGAGCTCTTAGCACAATTCGTTTGTGTTTGGCAAATGAGGTTTTTTTTAATATTGTTGGAGAAAGTACGGCTGCAGGCTTATGGAGCAAAATGGAGAGTCTTTATATGACAAAATCCTTGACAAACCGGATCTACTTGAAGAGGCAATTGTATAGTTTGCGAATGAAGGAAGGTATAAAAATTGTTGATCATTTAAATGTTTTCAATACTCTTATTTGTCAATTATCTAGTATGGGTGTAAAAATCGAAGATGAAGACAAGGCAGTTACTCTTTTGTGTTCATTGCCCGATTCCTGGAATCACTTAGTCACTTCTATTAGCTTTAACACAACTGACACCCTTGAATTTGATTATGTTGTGGGAGCTTTGTTGTCTGAAGAGGTGCGCAGGAAGTCTAATACAGAAACCTCCACATCGGAAGCAATGGTGGCTAGAGGTCGATCCATAAAAAAAGGGGAGAATTCGAGAGGAACATCCAAATCTAAGTCAAAAGGCAAAAAGGGTAAGGGAAAATGTTGGTTTTGAAATAAATCTGGGCATCTCAAGAAAGATTGTTGGAAGAGGAAAGAAGAGAACGATGACTCCCAAAAGGAAGCAAATCCGGCTGAGTCAAGTTCAAGTATGGTAGATGAGGTATTATTTGTTTGTAGTTTTTCACAACCTGATGAGGATTGGTTATTAGATTCTGGTGCTTCAAATCATATGTGTCCACATAGGAATTGGTTTTCTACTTACCAAGCTATTGATGGTGGTGTTGTTCTTGTGGGAAACAATGTTTCATGTAAGACTATTGGGATTGGGAGCATTAAGATTAAAATGTTTGATGGTGTTGTAAAAACATTAACAGAGGTAAGACATGTACCAGAACTTAAAAGGAATTTAATTTCTTTAGGAGTTTTAGATTCTGGTGGTTATAAATTTTCTGGTCAAGGTGGAGTGCTGAAAGTATCCAAAGGAATTTTGATGGTCATGAAGGCTACAAAAGTTGGAAACCTTTACAGGCTAAATGAGAATACTGAGATAAATGAAGCTGCGGTGGTATCTAAGGAAACAGATGATTCTACTCGTTTATGGCATCAACGATTGGGTCATATGAGTGAGAAAGGGCTAAAGGTACTGGTGAACCGTAAGTTACTTCCAAATTTAAAGTCTTTGAATTTGAATTTTTGCAAGCATTGTGTCTTTGGAAAGCAGTGTAGACAGAAGTTTAAATCAGGTAGTCATACAAGTAAGGGTGTTCTAGACTATATTCTTTCAGATGTTTGGGGACCATCTCCTACAGTTTCCTTTGGAGGAGCCTCATATTTTTTGACATTTATAGATGATTACTCTAGAAAGGTGTGGGTCTATATTCTTAAGAGTAAAGCTGATGTGTTTGGTGTATTTAAGTAGTTTAGAGCTTTGGTTGAAAAGATTACTAGTAGATCAATCAAATGTTTAAGAATAGATAATGGAGGCGAGTTCACATCATTGGAGTTTGAAAATTATTGTAAGGAAGCTGGGATCAAAAGACATAAAACCACAATTTACACTCCTCAGCAAAACGGTGTTGCTGAATGCATGAATAGGACTCTTCTAGAGAGAGCAACGAGTATGCTCAGTAATGCCAAGTTAGTATGCTCAGTAATGCCAAGTTGGAGCAAGACTTGTGGGCAGAAGCAATTAATACAGCATGTTATCTGATAAATCGATCACCATCAGTTGCAATAGATTGTAAGATTCCTGAAGAGGTATGGACAGGTCATTCATGTAATTATTCAAATCTGAAAATTTTTGGTTGTGATGCATATGCTCTTATTTCAAAGGATCGGCGTTCTAAATTAGACCCCAAATCTAAGAAATACATTTTTGTTGGTTATGGTGATGGAATTAAGGGATATAGATTGTGGGATCCTACTACCCAAAAAATCATCATTAGCAGAGATGTAGTGTTTGATGAATCTTCTCTATTAAAATCAGACATTGTAGAAGTTGATTTGGAGCAGGAACAAGTACCTCAATATCAACAAGTTTAGTTGGAAACTCAACCATCTACAAAAGATAGGGAGCAAGAAGAAGCTTCTGAAGATGAAGATGTGGATGTGAATGCAGGAAATATACAGGAAAATGTGGAAATACCACAACCATCTCTAAGGAGATCTACACGAGTCATAAATCCTTCTAAAAGGTATGATGATTTTGTTTCACCAGTTGCTTTGATTTCTAATGATGGAGAACCAAGTTGTTATCAGGAAGCAATGGATGACACTGAAAATGCTAAATGGAAAATAGCAATGAAAGAAGAAATCAATTCCTTGGAGAAGAATAAAACATGGGACTTGGTAGAACTTCCAAAGGGTAGGAAAGTTGTTGGTTGCAAATGGGTCTACAAACTGAAGAAGGGTATTGATGATAAAATTGAAAGGTACAAGGCAAGACTGGTAGCAAAAGGATATTCTCAAAAGGAAGGTATTGACTTTCATGTAATTTTTTTCACCAATTAAGCTTGTTTCTATTCGGGTTGTTTTAGCATTAGTTGCATTACTTGATCTTGAGTTGGAACAACTAGAAGTTAAAACAACATTTTTACATGGAGATTTGGATGAGGAGATATATATGGAACAACCAGAAGGGTTTGTTCAAGATCGCAACAAGAAATTTGTTTGCAAACTCAAGAAGTCATTGTATGGCCTGAAGCAGTCACCCAGGCAATGGTACAAGAAGTTTGATTCCTTCATGGTGAGTCAAAACTTCACAAGAAGTGAGTATGACCATTATGTTTACTTTAAAAGTTTGGAAAATGGTTTATTCATTATCTTGGTGTTATATGTTGATGATATGCTTGTAACAAGCAAAAGCATGGTTGAAATTAATAAGTTGAAGGCTCAATTGGCTAGGACATTTGATATGAAGGATCTAGGAGCAGCAAAACAAATTTTGGGCATTGAAATACATAGAGACAGGGAACATGGCAAGCTTTGGTTATCACAGAAGAAATATGTGGAGAAAATCCTCATAAGATTCGGTATGCAAAATGTGAAACCAGTAAATATCCCTTTAGCTTCCCATTTTAAGCTTTCTTCAAGTTTATGTCCTAGTAATAATGAAGAAAAGGATTATATGTCTCGTGTACCATATGCTAATGTAGTAGGAAGTTTAATATATGTGATGGTATGTACGAGACTGGATATTTCACATGTAGTTGGTGTTGTCAGTAGATACATGGCAAATCCAGGAAAAGAGCATTGGGCAGCAGTGAAATGGGTGCTTCGGTATCTTAGAGGCACAAGTGGTTATTGTATCACCTATAATGGTTGTAGTGATTCAGTATGTGGTTATGTTGATTCAGATTTTGCAAGTGATTTGGACAAAAGGAGATCCACTTTAGGTTATGTCTTTACTCTTGCAGGTGGAGCTACTTGTTGGATGTCAAAGCTTCAAGAAACAGTTGCTTTATCCACAACTGAGGTAGAATATATGGTTGTCTCACATGCATGCAAAGAGGCAATTTGGTTGAAAGGTCTTTTGGGTGAGCTTGGAAAAGTGCAAGACAAAGTGATTATATTTTGTGATAGTCAAAGTGCTATCCATTTGGCCAAAAATCCAGCTTATCACAAAAGGACCAAGCATTTTGAAATTAAGTACCATTTTGTAAGACAAGTTATTGATGGAGGTGGAGTAACCCTTGAAAAGGTTCATACACCTAAAAATTGTGCAGATATGTTTACTAAATCAGTACTGCTAGAGAAGTTGAAATGGAGTGTGGCTTCTCTTGGTATGCAAAAGGGGTGATGCATGGGCTTGGGCAAGTATTAGGTAAATTGTTGTCAAGGTGGAGATTGTTCGATTGTGACAACAAGAAAAAGATTGTGAAAATCAATCACAACAATAAAAACAAGATTGTTAAAACAATAAAACAATCTTTCTCTTATTTTAGAAAAAGAACAGTTATTTGCTTTCGAAAGGAAGATTTCAATTTTCTTTGAAAGAATAAATCTGGTTTTATTCTATGTTGAGATATTATTGTTTTTCTTCAAGAAGTTATAAATATTTGTTCTCTTGAAGGAAAAAATAGGGTGTATTGTACGAGCAATATTGTTGTAGCCATGAAGATTGCAAATGTAATTGTTTTTCCTTGAGCAATAAGATTACCAATACTTGCCCCGTGGATGTTTCCTTGGAAAATTGTTAAGGTTTTACCACGTAAATTTGTGTGCTTCAATTTGTTCTGTTATTCTTCTTTATTTTTCTCATTATTTAATTGCATCTAATTTGTGCTGTAAATTTAATGATTCTGGGTTAATGCTTCCACAATTTATAACAAGGTAACGGCGGCACTTGGCCCTCAAAAATAGGCAGCTAAATTTCCACAACATAAGCACAAGGCATATAAAATAGAGGATGTCAGGCATTTTGTTTTGAAGATAGGGTTTGACAGATTGCGAATTCATTAGCCGATAGGCTTTACTAACAGCTTTGCTCTGATTATTGGCTGTTTCTCGAAATACCTACAAGAGGATTTTGAACCATACCAGAAAATCACTGATGTTTAAAGGATGAGATCTTCATCAGCTTACAAGAAGTTTTTCGGGCTATTCAAAACCACACAATCAGATAACATTTAGATAATGTTTCTCACTCGTCCAAGAAGAATTGGAATGATCCAATCCCTCACGCATCAGAGATAGGTGTTGATGTCATCTTTTGTAATGATGCTTTTAGAGAGGAACCAACATGTCGATATCTTAACATCTGATTTTAGAGAGGAATCAAAACATTTCAATATCTTAACATCTGATTTTTTACAATTTCAATGAGAATATTGTTGACAAGTCGGGGAATTCATCAAAAAGGAGTGAAATACAGAAAGTAAAAATAACAAGGCTAGTTGTTCGATTGACTATTTTTAGTCGTATACACTTTAAAAGTTATTCATTCATTTATTAGCTAACAAATAATTTTTATTATTGACAATGAGAGCTTGCTGCGATCATACTTACAACTGGCAATGATACTAACTAGTATTTCTACTTCCTTGCAAATTTTTAGTTTCTCCAACAATTATCCCTTTCTTATCAATTATCTCCTACGCAAATTTTTTTTTGGTTACACATGTCATGTTAGGGGAGAGGGGCTCAAAGTGGAGTGGGGTTCAATAGTGGGGATAGAAGTAGTCCTCAATGAGCTCCATAGTGGAGCACCTTAATATCCAATTGCAAGATATTTTATCCATAGAATACACAAATTGACAAATTGTGTGATGCCACATCAATGCACCAATAAAACATGACTTAGTGCACCACTACCAGTCTCTTTTTTTTTGCCATTTTTGGATACCTCAACAAAAAAACATGTTGATGTGGCATCATATTTGATGATGTGACCCTAAAATGAAATATAGAAGCACATGAGTTGCCAAATAAATTGTTGTACAAAATTGGGAGTGATTTGAAATTTTCACATAAAATTTTATGAAACACGAAGTTAGGGTGCTCCACTATGGGCCCCTCTCCCCTAAGTGATGTTTGTTCTATTTTGTTTTGTTGTTGTTGTATATGACTAGTGACAAGAGGAGCATGTTGGACAAAATTGTTGGTTGTGTTTTTAAAGTAACAAAAAATATGTCGTTTATAGTTGCCAACCATCCAATTGGTCAAGATAAAACTCTAATTGACTTTTAGAGGACAACACTTCAATTTGAAAAGAGCCATGACAATGTGCAAATCATAGGAATATGGAGAATAGGTGGTTCCAACTAGACCACTCTTGTCAAACAATTATATAATAATAAATATAAAATTATGGACACTTCTAATGTTTTATTAGACATTAGAGATGTTGCTTCTAAAAGTAAATTGCATAAGAAACAAAAAGTGTTTCTAGAGTCCTTGGTCTCAAGGAGTATCAATTGAAAAAATAGAAAAGGGGAAGGGGATTCTTGCAAGTTGTTTGCAATCTACTTGGTTGATTATCATTTAGGATAATATGGATAATGTAGACCAATTGAATGCTCTAGTGCCCAAGAAGAATAATCTTGGATGGGGTAGTTCGATTGTAGTCACTTCAAGAGAATTTGATGTCCTTTGAAATTTGGGGCATCTTGTCCATTTATAAAATGAAAGTGTTGGATCCACCTCATGGCATGCAACTCTTTTGTTGGCATGTTTTCTTACAACCTTCTCCACACCAAGCATTTTAATATTTGGTTGAAAACTCCCTAAATGTTTGTCATGGATTACCTTTGTCTCTAAAGTTTTTGTAGCACAATTATATTGTTCATTTCAACACATTCTTCATATTTATTTTAGTTTTAAATATCAAGTAATTATATTTATCTAATATTATTAATAATTATGTTTAAGATTGTGTTTATTTTATTATTTCATACTTTTAAATATTCTATAATTTTAAAAAATGATAACAATTGTATTATAGATTTAATGGGTGTAAAGAGCAAAAAACTCCTTAAAAAAAAATCGACAATACTTAAAATAAATTCCCTTATATTCCAAATAAGTCGTCATCTCATTCATTCATTCATCAAAAAAAGAACAAGTCGATTACATACAACGACACATAAGTCGAAAAGATATCTTTATAATAATCCAACCTAAATCTTACAAGTGTCAAAATACACATTTCCAATAATAATTACAAAGGATGATAACATATCCAGTTTACAAATTCGAGACTTAGGCATTCAGTCCCCATAAGCTCGTCATTACATACATCATGAATAATAAAGCATTAAAAAGAAGATTCAGTCTGTCGATCTTCCATTCATAAGCAAATATTCTAAAGAAGACGAGAACAAAAATCAGGTGCTTTTTCCGCCCAACCTCAAAGCTTACACTTCCCCGAAATTTCTTATTCAATCAAGAAATACCCGAACCTGCACAAATCGCTTAGCAAAAAGTAATCTACGTGCAAGATGGAATCTGGTGCATGCCTAGTACTACTAGTAAACCACAAGCATTTTCATTTTTCTAATTCATTTAAGAGATAAGCAAGTTCGGTACTAGGATATGGTAGAGAGTTCAATAATCCATCTGTTTCAATGGTACAAAAATTACTTAGCCAAGTAAAATGTCATGCACGACAAATAAAAGTAGTTTTGGAAAAGCAAAACTACACTCTCTATTAACCCATATTCGGCACACATCCTGGAAGGTAACTTTCCCAAAAACATCACATGCAGAATTATCTATCATTCATGCATGGTTCAAACAATCAAATGCAGTCTTTCACATTCTTTCAAAACTTCAACTGAAACCATTGTTTAAAATGAAAACAATTTCACAAGTACTTCTTTCCATTGATCCAATTCATAAAAAGTCATGAAATCCATATTTTAAATGTGGTGGTTTAATAATCTAAAAAGGTTCTAAATGAAGGTGTAACTCCAGTAATGTTGAATATTACATATTAAAAACATAAATTAAAAGAGTACACGTTCAATTGTTCATACTCTCGTTTAATTTATGCTGTTTCCAAAAATCGTTCTGAATGTTGTCAATAATAGATCAAAACTCAATTTGAATATTTTATTTCAAGTTTATCCTATTTTCAGTGTTTAAATAACAATCATTTAGCAAGTTAAACTTAACTTTTTAAAAAAGTTTCAATGCATGTTTCAGTAATTTTCTATTCACAAATTGTGTTAAAATTCGAAACTAAAGTTTTGTTTTATATTTTCTGTCAACAATTCTTATTTTCTTTTAGCATAATTTAACTATTTTTTGTTCATGATCATTTCTTTTTTCTCAAAATGGTAAGATCGTTTCTAGATTTAATACATTATTCTAATTTTTGGTTTACTGTTTTAAGCATGATTTAAATCAGAATTTTAATAATTCTCAGCAAAATAAACTAAATCAAAGTTCTTGTTTCTAATCTTCTCTCAAATTCTGGAAAATAAAATGCTTCAATTCTGTTTTCTGTTAAAAATATTTCCCTAAATTTATTCACTGTTTAATTCTTGATTTAAACATAACTTTTCCTAAAATCTTTTGTATCTAAATTGTTCAATATTTTGGAAATCTATATTTTGAATCGTTTGCAGTTTCAATAATATAAAGGAAAAGATTTGTAAATAGAATTGGAGGTCATTCTTTTATTGAGATTCTCTTCTAAATTTTAGACTGAATACCAGGAATAAAATCAAATTGTAAGATTTATGGTAAAATTTATGAATAATACTGAAATCTTACCTGGTAAATTTGATTTCTGGAAGTGATCATATGTCTGTGTGCTGATCTTTCTTATTTAGCTTTGTCTCTTTTATTGTCTTACTGCCTGGCATGAAGAATGAAAGAGACTCTTGCCTATTTATGTGTGTGCTTAAACAATCCCTACTTTACTCTCCATACAAGCTGCACCTTTTATGTTGCTCACTGCATGGGAAGTGAGAAGAGATGTCCACTCACTGTGCTAGTCCTTTTCTAACCAGGCCGCGCCTCCTTTGCTTGACCACAACGTGGCGTGTGGGGAAGTGTGTGGAGTGTGGGAGCTGTGAGGTGCTCTCACCCTACACACCTCTCTACAGGGCGCATGGGAGAGTTATATTCTCCACTCCTTCTCTGTTGCGTGGGTCTTTGTGTCCTATGCGTGGGGTGAAGGGGGCTTCCAACTGATGTCTCCTTGCCTTTTTTCCTGCAACGCCTCCTCCACTATGCTATGCGCACCTCTTACTCCTTGTTGCCTGTCACTCCTCCTGCGTGGTCTCTAGTGGCTGTGTATAAAGAGAAGTCTGTGGCTACGTGGGTGTTAAGAACAAAGTATGATTCTTGCCTTCCTTCCTTTTCCCAAATCGAATTGTATTCAATGTGAATATTTTTCTCCAAATTCTTTGTCTCTAAATTCTGTGTCTCTCAATTTCGGATTTCTTCCTAAATATATCATTCTTTTCTCATGCATTCATCCAGAATTGAGATCCACCAAAAACTCATTTTGATCTCTAGATCAAAATTCAAACTCTAAGTCTTGATATTTTAAGATATTTTCTTTCTTCAAGTTAACTGAAGTTTTGATTTTGAAAGCTTTATCAATGAGTACGTGAGTTTTTGTTTTCAATTTCACATTAGCTAAGTTTAGATATTGCTTCAATTTCATAATTTAAAAATCCATTCATTTCACAATTTTAATTTAAAAAGCATTTTAAATTTCAAAATCACTTTATTTAACTAAATTTAATCAAATTTCAAATTTAAATCTATTGCATTTAAATTTCTAAATTTCTAATTTCTTATTTCCAAATAATAATAAAATATTCAAACAAGCAATCTATCTTCTTAATTTACGTTAAATTTCATCAATTTAACAAAATCATCATTTAATCACATGCATTTTTTGCAATTTTTGAGAAATCACATTTAAACTATATTTTCAATTTGCAAACATGATATACGCATAATACATTAAAATTTTCATCTACGTGAGTATGTGAGATCCCATCTATTCGTACACGTCAATCGGCTAAACAACTCTACTTGATCGTTGTTCTCACCTTCAATCACGTTCACCTATTCCTACGTTCACTTGCACTCGATTTATCATCAGTAATGACAAACCCCGAAATAAACATAAATTTAATTCAAATCATAATACTTGCATTTTGATTTCCATTTCAATTCAATTTAACCATCATTAAATAAACATTCTATTTCTATTTAAATCTTGACATAATAATTAATGTCTACATTTAAATAAGTCAAAGAAAAATCTATACGTGACAATGGGCATGTCAATAATCTTTTTATTATAATAAATCTTTTTTTAAGATATTTGATTTACTCATAATCAAATTCTAATACAAAATTTATGCAATTTAAAAGTCGATTGCTCATAAGATAGAAAACATAATAGTAATTCTATATGTTCTAGAATAAAACTAGGAAAAACTTATTTGTAATCTATGTATACAAATTTATACAATTCAAGCCCATTTTTTCCCAATTTTGAAAGACAAAATGAATGGTATATAAAACTGACTTGGCCGAGAATCGGATAGGGTCCAACATGAATAAAGAGAGAGTATATAATAAGTAGACATTGGCATGAATGAAGTTGAGGCGTTGAATGATGTTGTATTGATTTAAGAAAAATCTTATCCATAAAAATAGCAGTCGCTCTTATTTTATTTTATAATTTGATTTATTATATTTTCGTATTTTAAATTAGCAATTATTTGTAAAAGTTATAATAAACTAATATTGTATAATACTCTTATTTATAAGATATAATATATATCATTAATATAGTATTTTAATTTATAAAACATAATACATATCATTATTTAGTATTCTAATTTATAATATATATTTATTTTAAAATATTAAAAGAAATATAAATGAATTTTTGGTTATAGAATGTTTTTAATTCTTAAAGATAATATTATATTGAATATTTTTTAATATTAGTTTAATGATTTTCTTTTAATTTAATATTAATAGTAAATTTAATTATTTTGTTTTATGTGCGAATTTTAAAAGTAATGGATGTTATCAAATGTTTTATAATTTTATTTTAATTATGTATATTTATATAGAAAAAGAGATGCTAAATTATAGAAAGATCAAGAAGAGTTGCTAAACTATAAAGAGACCAAGAAGAGTTGCTAGTAGACTATGATTTGTAAGTAAGAAAATCATATTTTTATTTATTTTGTAATGTTTTATTTATAAATAATAAAAGCACAAATATATCAATAAAAATGTTGACTTACAAAGAGATAAAAAAGAGTTGTTGCTATACTATAACAAGTAATGCAATCATATTTTCATTTATTTTTAATGTTTTGATTTAGTTATTTTATTTAAAAACTAATAAAATATAATCTAATAGGAAGGAAAATAGTTGTGCTAATGATCCTCTATTTATATCTCAATTTCTCACATTACTAGGCCATGCTCTTAATTTTGTCTGATTTTAAAACAATAATCTTTAAATACAAAGTTTTTATGTAGATTTAATTTGAGTTAGAATTAAATTTATGTTTTATTTTAAATTCAATATGAGTTCTTGCATCTTGAATGAAGTGTTTTACTACAAATAAAATTGTTCATGTTTTCTTAGAATCTCACCTAAGCAACACAATCCCCACCCAACCCAAAAAAAGCTTGACTTACATCCAAATGGATCACTTGAACTTTTTTAGGTCAAATTCATTTGCTTTCCATTCCCAACATTCAAAATCCTATAGATTTTGAGGGAAAACCAATTGATTATAACAAGGATGTCATTATATGCCTATATAAATAAAATGTGATAGAAACATCAATAATAGATGAGTCAACATATAAATAAAATCTAGCAATCGATCAATATATTAGTTTGGTTGATTTTATTGGTAGGAAGAAATTCAAACTAGCTAACTCAAACAAAAAGTAAATAATTGACAATGAGTAGAAACAAGTCTAATTTAAAATTTTTAACTTCAAATTGTTGGAATAAACGAACAATCTCTAATCCAATTTTAATCACCAAATCACCAAGATATGATACCAATTGGTGAGATACAAGGATTTGACTACTGCAAAATAGAGATCTGAAAATTGTATGCAAATCTAAAAATTAAGTTTACTTAATCTTTGAAATACCATGAAGTGATTCAACTTCTTTATAATGCTAAAATTAGCCACTCTAACATGTTTGATAAAACCACCTTAGATGAACTTATAAGAGCAATAACATCACCATAAGACAGAAGCAACAAAGAGGCACTAATCAAAAACATAAGAATGCAAGATCTCACAACACAAGGTAGCAATGGAACAAAATAATAAACACATAACACAGTGTTTACGTGGAGAAACCCTTGCGGGAAAAAAATCCACCAAGAAGAGAGGCTCAAGTTGTATTATCTTCAAAACAAGATTACAGTACATACACTTCCAATCTCCTCTTCACTCTTCAATCCAACAATGCCTTTGTACTTATAAAACATCTCATAGTGTCTCCAACTCAACCCCTCAATATATAGACTCATGTGGGCTCAAAATACCACCATAAAACATTACCACGGGTCAAAACAAGGTTCAAAAAAACCATGGTAAAAATCCATATGACCCCTTACATGCTAAACATGGTCTCTTACATGAAATTACACCTTCTTACAAGATGTCATAAGAATCCCTATAAAATAGGAGATGCTCTTACATGCATCATAAGCTCTTACATGTGTCATAGATGTCATCATAGTCATCATAGAATCTTATGACAGGTGTCATAACTATCATAGATGCTCTTATAACATATAACGAGAGTCATAACATATCATAACCCACTATTCCTAAGATGGATGCCAAGATTCTCATGTGAAACCATTTTAGTATTACTGTTACCACAAGCTAGTAAAAGTAACACAGTAACTCCCAACCAATAAAATAGTAATTACTGAGGCCAGTAAATAATTTACCGCTGATGGTGAAACCTATACATCCCTTATGGGTAATTACAAATTACAAAATAAATAGAATAAATACAATATTGGAATTTACAAGGTTAATGGCACCTTATCCAAAAATTCTCCCACTTGACATTATACATTGTAAATCAACCCATAGGAAATCTTAACAAGGGAATAAACATCCCTTAGCCAACCATGTACCATTGATTCTTCAACATGCTTTTATGCTCCAACAAGATACATGCAAAAGCAACCATGATAACCACCATCTCAAGCAAGAAATAATCACATCAAATTACCCATGATAGGATAAGGAACATGCCACAGTGAAACATATCAACTGTCACTAAAACCTATACCAATCTATACATGAACATGATCATCAAATTCAAATGATAACAAAAGACTCTAAGTGACTGCCACACTCATACCAAATTGGAATAACAACCATAGCAAGTTGCTAGCTCATACAAAACTATCCATACCTTAAACTAGGGTAAACTAACAATCATAGGTATAACTTCATGCTATCAACATAACAACTCAAATATGTAGGCAAGTCCCTGTATATCCACCATCCTATAAAAGAAGACTCCAAGGTAATAACACACATAAACATGTGATAAAAAACCTTTGAAGTAAATCACAGTAGTAAAGTGAAACTAGTCCAAGAGAGGTACCCCTCTCATACAAAACAAATATACCTTTTGGAACTCCCACTGCACAGGTAATGTCAAATCTAAAAACAAGATCACAACATTAACAAATCCTCATATAGCAAGTCACATAGAGGATGTGGCTAACTCCTCTGTCATAGTGTCAAAGAAGCATATAATGATATGAAAAATACATCTCTCATTTCAAATCCAAATAACTCTCTCAAGTCCTCCAACTAATGAAGAAATAGATCAAGGAGCAACCAAACTATTGCCAAAAAATAATGAAGTAAAAAAAAAGCACATGAATCCATTCAAACCTCAACTCCATAAACATAAGAACCTTAAGGAAGAAGACAATATACCAGGAAAGAGAGAACCTGCAAATCAAAATATGTCCTTAAACCACACTAACATGTGCCAAACTGTGTAAAGTAAGATCTCCTTCAACACTCCCAAACTTAAAGTATATCAATATCTAACCATTCAACTTATAATGAAACATGGCAGAACTTAGATGTAAACCTCTCATAGAAAGTAGATAAAACTAGCCAAAAATTTATAAAACATAAGGGAATATGCCCAAAGCCACTAACCATCTCTTGTACCTCTCCTGCCAAATCCTTAGAACTAACCCAAGTTCAATATTGCAAGGAGAACAACGGAAATACATAAAATCATGCATCTACTTCTCAACAAGCCCTCGAAACTCAACTTTCAAGACTAATACATGAGAGAAGAAAAAATACATATAAATAATGCATTTAATAATCAGGTGGGCAACACCTCTTAGATCATTTACCTATCGAGTAGACCAAGAGTGGGATACAAGATTGTCCTATGCATACAACACCAAGAAATATAAGCTTTCAATAAAGATAACCTTCTCATCAAGTCTATGATGGAATCACATCCATTTCTAGGTGTAGGCTCCTCGGTCTTTACTATTGAAAAACTTTCATAACAAGTAACCATTTCAACACATATCTCTTAACATAAGAAATATCCATCCTAACCCAAGTCTCTCAAGTATCCATGAGCACCCACTAATCAATCCATGCCAACTTCAAATGCAACCTATAAAATCATGAAGCTCAAGAAAATGATTAATACTCAAAGCCAGAAAGAACTACATCCTCTCTAAAGGAAGAACAATAACACCTTTACCAAAGAATCTAAAGGTCCTCCAAACCTCTTCAAAACACATGAAGATAATCATATCCTACCAAAGCTCCCATTGAACTATGATACCGAGCTATACATGGCAACAAGATATCAAAACCATCACTATCAAAAAACTCCCACTGAAACATGTAACCAAGCTATCCATGATATCGTGATAACCATCTCCTAAATGAAGATCATTCATGGCCAGAACTACATCCTCTCCAAAGGAAGAACAATAAAACATTTACCAAAGACTCTAAAGGTCCTCCATGAAACAAAATTTTAAAACCTCTTCAAATCACATGAAGATAATCATATCTTACCAAAGCTCCCACTGAACTATGATACCGAGCTATAAATGGCAACAAGATATCAAAACCATCACTATCAAAAAACTCCTACTAAAACATGTAACCAAGCTATCCATGATATCATGATAACCATCTCCTAAATGAAGATCATTCATGGCCTCAACACAATCAAATAATCCCACTATAACAACAACTCCCAAAAGGTCAAGTAAACCATAATCTCCAAACCAAGAAGATAGAACATACTATGTAACTGCACAAAAATCCCACTGAAAGTGATACTGAGTTGTATACATGGTATCATGACAAACATCATTACCAAAAATACACTAAAAGTGAACAAAGATTTTCATGCACCATAACTTACTACTATAGATTCTAATGAATAACTCTATCAGGTACTCTAAACCATCCTTATATCTCACTTCAATAAACATACCAATGTAATCAAGGTGACCAAGAAGAGGCCAACCAAACAAAATCATCATCAGATAATTTACAATATCTACACTCATGCAACATCTCAAAAGAGAAAACGCATGGTTAGTGCTCCAATCTCAAATGACTTAAAAAATAGATTCAAATCCACATCGATAACAAATATATAACCAAGTATAATATGTAGATTTCCTAGACTCAAAGACTAGGATCAACTCTAGACTTGATTTTCCAAACAAATCCACATAAGAGTAACCATAAATCATAAGAACCAATCAAGCAACCCTACAAATTTGTAATTGTTTCCATCTAGAATGCTCTAAGAGTCTGAATACAATCTTTCCACAGATCTACAAACCACAGATTTTTGTTAACATGTAAAACCTACAAAACCATCTCTTTGTAAATCTGAAATCACTTAAATATCCAGATATTCACACCATACATGTCATCTAAAAGAATGAAATATCATATATCTACAAATCTAGAACTTTTTGTAACAAGAAAACTGTAAAACCTACATATCTAGAATAACATGAATATGAAAAAAAGGAACCAAGTTGTCCAGGAGTTTCCATATCACTAAAATACCAACTCCACAACCCACATGCAACTAGTGGAAAATCATCCAATGCTTCATGTAACCAAGGGCTAAAACCATGACTCCAACATAAGAACTTCATACTATAGTCCAAACAATAAATGTTCTTCCATGTAACCAGGGAACAAAAAACAAACACCCAACATGAAAACCCATTCATTTCACATGATCACAAGGTAAAGGAATAAAACCACCAAACAATAGGATACTCACATATTGCCAAACCGGAGCTCCAGATCACTACCACAAGATCAACTCCATGAAGATCCATAGCCCTGAGCCTCAAGAGCCCACCGTAGATTCCATTGTTAATATCCATCTGAAAGTTAGATACCATGGCTTCCAATCTCATAGATCTGCAAAAAAATTCCAACATATAGAACATCCACTACAACCCAAAAACCTCCAACTCTATAATTCCTTCCAACAAATTCACAAAATTTACAAGCTAAATTTCAAAAAGGAGGAATATCTAGAACCAAATTACCATGAATCCATCACATGCAAGCAACATGCAAGCCCATGCAAGTACATCCAACTCACATGCAAGAACATGCAACCATATGCAAGCAACATGCAAGTACATGCAAATCATGACATGCAAGAACATGCAAGCACATACGAGCACATGCAAGCCATGGAATAACCTTAAGCTCTAATACTAATTGTTGGAATATAAAAACAATCTCTAATCCAATTTTTAATCACCAAATCACCAAGATATGATACCAATTGGTGAGATACACGGATTTGACTACTGCAAAATAAAAATCTGAAAATTGTATGCAAATCTGAAAATTAAGTTTGCTTAATCTTTGAAATACCATGAAGAGATTCAAATTCTTTATAATGCTAAAATCAGCAACTCTAACATGCTTGATAAAACCACCTTAGATGAATTTATAAGAGGAATAACATCACCATAAAATAGAAGCAACAAAGAGGCACAAATCAACAACATAATAATACAAAATATCACAACACAAGGTAGCAATGGAACATAAAATTAAACACATAACATAGTGTTTACGTTGAGAAACCCTTGCAGGAAAAAAACTCCACCAAGAAGAGAGGCTCAAGTTGTATTATCTTCAAAAAATGATTAAAATAAATCCACTTCAAATCTCCTCTTCACTCTTCAATCCAACAACACCTCTATACCTTTAAAACATATCATAGTGTCTCTAACTCAACTCTCGATATATAGACTCATGGGGGTTCAAAATACCACCATAAAACATTATCATGGGTCAAAACAAGGCTCTGAAAAACTATGGGAAAAATTCATACGACCCGTTACATGCTAAACATGATCTCTTACATAAAATTACACCTTCTTACAAGATGTCATAAGAATCCCTATAAAATAGGAGATGCTCTTATATGCATCATAAACTCTTACGCGTGTCATAGATGTCATCATAGTCATCATAGAATATTATGACATGTCTCATAACTATCATAGATTCTCTTACAATATATGACAAGAATCATAACATGTCATAACCCACTATTCCCAAGATGGACGCCAAGATTCTCATGCAAAACCATTTTACTATTATTGTTACCACAAGCCAGTAAAAGTAACACAGTAACTCCCAACTGGTAAAATAGTAATTACCGAGGCCAGTAAATAATTTACTGCTGATGGTGAAACTTGTACATCCCTTATGGGTAATTACGGCTCTAGGAAAATTCATCGTCAGCAATTCACCGAAGGAAAATTCACCGCCAACAATTCATCGCCATATAAAATTCACCAACGAAAAATTCATCGTGAAGTAAAATTCACTGCTAGAAATTCACCACGGTGGAAAATAAACCGCATTAGTATTTTTTAATATATATTTCAAAAAAATTGATCTTATTAAAAAAATATTAATACGGTTAATTTTCGGCCACTGTGAATTGCTAGCGGTGAATTTTACTTGGCGGTGAAGTTTCAATGGCAGTGAATTGTTGGCGGTGAATTTTCCTTCGGTGAATTGTTGTCGCTGAATTTTTTTGATGCCGGGTAATTAAAAATTACAAATAATAAATATAATATTGGGATTTAAAAGGTTAATGACACCTTATCCCAACACAAATTATGTAGATAAAATTAATGTGTCACTAAAAAAGATGATATAATTGGGGTGTTGTAGCTACATATAATTATTGAAAATAGAAATTAGCATGTAGAAAGTGATTAGGGAAAGTTAGTTTTGGAAGAATTTATATTGATTTTTATAAATTAAATATTTTTTGACAATCTATTTTTTAAATGTCAATTGAAAGGCAGTTAAGTGACCAAATCCTAGTCAAATTTCAAACATGTACTAGTAGTAGTTATAACAAAGTTTTACTATTTCAATCCACTAAATGTGAGTGATAAAATAGTTAATTTATTTAATATTGAAATGTTGAGTGGAAAAGAATTAATGAAATTGATGAGGATTGTAGGGGAGAGGGGACCATAGTGGAGCACCCTACCTTTGGAGGTCCATGTGGTGCGCCAAGTGGACCAAAAAATTATAAAAAATAGCCCGCCATGTTACCCAAGGGCAGGTGCATGGAAATGGGTAGCAATTCTGTGGAAGGTGAAGCTGCAATAGTGGTTTACAATTCAGGTGAGGAAGGAAAACACAAAAAATGACCCCAAGGCAAAAAAAAGTGATTTTAGGGGTTCGTACGAACCTACTGGTTCAACCGAACCAATAAGGGGTTCGTTTGAACTAAGGTTTGAGCAAACCCCTTTTGAATCTTGGCCGCCAAAAAAAACAAAAAAATGCATAGAAAAGGGGTTTGAGTGAACCTCTTTGAAGGGGTTTGCTCGAACCCCCCTTATCCCTCATCTCCCATTTGAGACAAAAAAAACCTAAATTTTGGCACTTCGAGGCTCGGGTTGAGGATGAAAATGGAGGAATCTTCACAAACCCAACTAGAATCAAGTAGTCCTCAAAACGAGCTATCCAATGAATATAATTTTAATATGTTTTGGTTTTATTATGTATGTGTTTTTTTAGTTTTATTAAACATAGGTTTTTCACTGAAAATCAAGCTCTCTGTTTTGCACATGTAGAAAAATAGCAGATTATCAAAATAAAAATTTTAAAAATATGTTCGTGCTGGATATTGATGTCCTTGATCCATTAAAAATAAAAATAAAAATTTGATACATAGAGAAAAAGTTATGTTGTATACAGTCCGCCTATGTCTAAATTGCAATTGGTTTGACTTTGAAACTTGATTAAGGAAAAAATATTCAATAAAAAACTACAAGACCAAATGAAAGTGCTAGACATCGTAGTTACAAATCTAAATTTGAAAAAATTAGAATTTTCTCCTTCATACAAAAGAATTATGTTGTATATGATGAGCGTCACTTTTTTAAAATGTTATTTTCTGAAAAAAGCCAGTTTTCGTGGGAGATGGAAAACGAAGTGCAATCTAATTCCAAAAATTTTGAAAAAATATTTTTAGAATCTACAAATAAAATGTGAAAAAACTCTAGTTTGCATCATCTTCAAATTCCTCATGGTTTAGCCACTATAGGTGCTCGAATGTGAAGATTTAGTTAAAAATAATAATTTCAGTGTCCAGTTTGGCCAAAAATTGTAAACCACTATTGTGGGATCACTTTGGACACCTTTCAAAAAAAATTTGAAAAGAAATCATGTGAGCACATTATAACACACTCGCGTTATTGCTTGGTGTTCCGAGCCTAAGACTCGGCAACAACAAACCAATAATGCGAGCGCATTATAACACACTCGCATTATTGCTTGTTAAAAGCAAAAAAAAAAGGTGAAAACTCGTCATTGTTATTTCAATAGTTTTTCTCTTGCAATCGTGGCCAAAACCCCCATACTTACGCGCTCACATTCTAGGAGGAGCAATTCAACAAATTGTTTCACCAACAATTTCTATTTCTTCGCAACGATGGCGCCACGACGAGGAGGAGATGTGAGAGGTAAGGATTTTGTGGTTTTTTTTTTTGAATTAGTTAGTTTTAGGTTGAATTTAATATATATTTGTTTTAATTTTTAGGAGATGCAAATCAACTTGCAAACCCTCAAGATCCTCAATAGGAAGACCAACCAAATCTTCAAGATCAAAATCAACCACAACAACAACCTCCTCCACCAATCACCTAACCCTCTCTTGACACTCAACAAAATTTCATGAGTGAAATTGAGAACAACAAAAAACAAATTGAGGATTTGATCAGTAGGTTGAGTGATCCAAATGGTTCAACCACAAAAAGAATGACCCTAGCAAATTCATTGAAAGATATGGTAAAAAATCTACATTTAATTAGCAAACAAATAACTAGATGGCTAGATAGGAGGCAAGCGGCTAGGGATTATTATGCAAATAAACTATCATACAAATATGTAAAAGATTTAAAAATTACAAAAGGTGATTTATGCTCATTATTCACTGACCCATGCACAAATCAAAATCTTACCCTCAATGCGAAGAGGTTTCCTATCTATTGTTGCCACCACCAATAGATTAGGGACCAGTTTTACGATAGGTGGTACATGGTCTTCGATTACCCACTGTGCAACAATTGTGAAGTCCCGCAATATTTCTTTAGGAAACTATACAGTGAGTTCATATTGAACAAAATCCCAAAATATTTTGATATGAGGGATTTTCAGGGGAGAGGTGGGGGGTCAGCTCAGGATAGACCCGGTGCACAGCCGGATCCTATGTGGCAAGGTAGACGAGCTCTCTCTAGGCCACCTCATGAGCACATTGTTATGCCTTCCGTCGTGAAGGAAAGTGTTGATGTAGAGACATTGTAGGCGATCAACACTTTGACCCAAAGTGTCATCCATCATACTATCCCTATTCTATAGCGCCATCCAAGGGAGTCTTCAAGTGGTGGCCGTCAAACACATGTGTGTCAATCTTGCGGGGCTACTTGTTCATATGACCCCACCGACACTCAGGAGACTGGTACGCAAGATTCGTCTACAGCTATGGAGATGGAGAGGGTAGCTGACATTTTGCATGAGGCATATGGCATTGATAGTCAGGTAGAAGTTAGTGCATGTTCATTGAATTGAATTTATTAAATTTCAATTTTGAAATGCAAAATTAACTAAAAATGTTTTATGATTTTAATAAAATTGTAGGGTCACAATGTTGACACTGGATACACCAGCCCCCTGTTAGTGTAATTAATTAATTATTACACTAGCATAAGTTAACTTAGGTTTTAATTAATCATATTAGTCCTAAGTTGCATTTAATCATTTAATAAAGTTGTTGAAATAAAATTCTCTTCTAAAAGATGAGTTGTCTTTTCTAGAACTTATCTCCATCTTGTTATCATTCCCTAGGTAGTTGGTTAGGGTTTCTTGTTGTCACATGAAGTGTGATTTGAACACTCGGCAACATCATTTTCATTCTAGGTTTAGCACTTGCCTATATAATCAGGCATATGTACTCTTTGTAATATCCATCTATCATCTATCAATCAATCAATATTTTCTTTGTGGTTGAATATTTCTTCAAACCCTTATTTGTATTCTCCATCCATTCTCTTCCTTGTAACAGGTATTCATTTGCATGCAGGTGATTTTGGAGTCTGAAGTTGGTTTTGATAACTTCTACATGGTATCAGAGTTTTCCTGCTACATGCATGTTCTTGTTTGAAGAGTTTGGAGTTATTTGGAGCTACAAGGGTTTGTTGCATGTCAATTTTTATTGGAGCCGTCATATTTTTTGCTTCAAAAATCCAGTTTTCACTCATTTGCAGGAAAAATGATTTCTGGGTTTTGTAGCCAGCATCGAAATCTGAATTGGGATCTTTTAAATTTTGCATATCTTGCATAGATTTGAAGAAAATCGTTGTTGAAAAAGCAGTGCGCGTCATTTTTCTCCTGGCTTAAGGTTAAAAAAAATTCAATTTTTCATCTTCTGCTTGTTGGATCAAAAAACGATTTCTGGGTTTGGTTTCTAGTATCAAAATATTTCTAGGTTTTTATTTTTGTCTACAAATAGTGAGTAGATTTTCTAGAAATCAAGTTAGAAATAAATGTTTTTTGCTAGAAAATTCGTTTCCTGCAAGCTAAATTCAATTTTTGAAAAATTCATAACTTTTGGCCACAATGTCCGTTTTTGGCAAACGAGCTATTGACGAAAAGCTTATTTTGAGCACTTCATAATGGTGTATACCATGTTTCCAAATTTGGTCATCTACACAAATCTAAAGTTATTTTCATCATGTAGGCAGATGTAAACATTGGTTTGTGCATGCACTCTTTTTTGTTTGCATGCAGTAGGTTTGCATTTTGTTTTTAATTTATGCATGTTTTGCATATTCTCTCCTTTTGCAATCATTGGGTATTGTAATAAATGAACTGATATAAAGTTCCATCAGGGGGGTTTCTTGCATAATAATCTAATTAGAGTGTGCATGCACTTTGATCTTCATTGTGTTTTGATGACAAATCTCATGGATTGTAATGGTTTCTTAGTTTCTTTTGGCCACTTTTTTGTCTTACCTTGACACATATCAGATTCATTTTGGTTCACACTTTCGATTGAGAGCCTATGGTTAATGATCCACATCGGATTCATCTTAGTTTGAGGGCCACTAAATTTGTGGTTAATGTTTTCGAGTCTTTATGGTACTTGTTCCTATGGAAGAGTTTTAGTTTCAGTTCGGCATCGGCATCAGCATCGAGATTCATGGCTTCCAGATTCTGTCATCATTCTATCATCTATTGTTGCTTTATGGATTCTAGAGTTGTTCCAGTTTGGTGTTTTCGAGTGTTCTGTGGCATCGGATCTGTTGTTGCATTATTATGATTCTGATATGGTTTCTTGTAGACAGAAGTATCTTTCCTTGCTTGCCAGATTGCAGTTCCAGTGTTACTCCACAGTGTTCTTCCAATGCTTCTTTGTTGCAGTCATCTCATTATAGGGGGGGTTGTCCCACTGGGTTTTCCTTCTCTACCTCATTATTGCATTTGTACATGGGTACCTGATCAGGCCTTGTTGCCGGGACCCATTTGTGCTTTCTTGCATTCATCTTAGTTTTAGGTGCATGCTTATCTAGTCTCCCTAAGTTGCACTTATGGGGTGGGGGTGTGAGATGGGGGGTGTTAATATAATTAATTAATTATTACACTAGCATAAGTTAACTTAGGTTTTAATTAATCATATTAGTCTTAAGTTGCATTTAATCATTTAATAAAGTTGTTGAGATAAGATTCTCTTCTAAAAGATGAGTTGTCTTTTCTCGAACTTATCTCCATCTTGTTATCATTCCTTAGGTAGTTGGTTAGGGTTTCTTATTGTCACATGAAGTGTGATTTGAACACTTGGAAACATCCTTTTCATTCTAGGTTTAGCACTTGCCTATATAATCAGGCATATGTACTCTTTGTAATATCCATCTATCATCTATCAATCAATCAATATTTTCTTTGTGGTTGAATATTTCTTCAAACCCTTGTTTGTATTCTCCATCCATTCTCTTCCTTGTAACAGGTATCCATTTGCATGCAGGTGATTTTGGAGTCTGGAGTTGGTTTTGACAACTTCTACACCCCCCACCAACTTATTTTTGCAATACACCTATCGCTGGGGTATGTAACTAGTAAACAATTATAAATTTATTGCATGTTAATAGCATTGCTTTAACAATGGTAATTTAATATGCGATTTTGGATGTTGAACAGACTAATATTGGAGGTTTTGATGGAACACTTCCCAATGGCGGTGGATTTACTCAAACCTACACGGAGGTAATAGAATAAAGAGTTTAACTAATGAATCAAGTACCTAATAGATTTGTGTAGTTTATATGCACATCGTTGATTACGTTGAATAATTTGTTGTTTTATTTTTGGATGATGCAAGCTGAAACACCTACAAATGTGACGAGGGCAATGGATATTAGTGTGTCATCTACTATACAATCCTCAATGGCTCTGATAGGAGAGGTATGAACCAAATTAGTAAATTTCAATTTACATTTGTTGTTATAGATGTTAGTTAGTGAAAAATCAAACTATTATTGATTCACGTAATTTAATTTCTATTTGTATGGTTTATACTGGGCTTGAGCACGCTTGAGCATGGACGTGAGAATATTTCCCCCATGGAGAGAGATCATGAGATGGCGGTAAGTGATTATTTTGTCAAATATATCATTTTTTATAATGTATTTTCTATATATTCATGTCTTTACTTCTTATTGTAACAATTAAAACTTCACCATGAACTAAAAACTAGGAGCAGTAGGAGCACTCCTCGAGCGTAGCAAAAATGAGTGGCAGACCTAATTTATCTAAAAGAAAAAAATATGTTTATAATTGGCATTCCATGAAATGATTCTTTAAAATATTCCAATATGTTCTTTATCTAAAAGTTGGAGGTCATACCAAATACGGGATCAACAAGTTTGTATCAAAAATCTAAAAAATAGAGAACAGTGTGAATAATTCTTATTAGATCTTCTCCAAAAGTTCATCAACAACCTCCATTCGAGCCTCTCAAGGCTGTACATAGTGTTTTACACCATTTTCTAACTGATCCATGCCCTCAAATAACTAAAAACCAACTTTCAAAATAAGTAACCATTGCATTTCAAATTTGTTGCTTTAAGCAACTTACAAATTTGCAACTTTAGACTCCTCCAACCTAATGAGTACATCTAATGACCTCTAAACCCACACAAATGGTGTACAAATAACTTTATTACATCAACAAAACTCTATTCTTTCACAATCATATACAAATTCACAAATTTTCCTTTAAAGGCTACAAAGACAACTTCTAGTGCAAGATTGAAATTTTCATATTTTTTATCACTAGAACCAAAAGTCACCCTAAAACATACCTAATAGTCTTAATTGACCTTATTCAAGACAAAGCATGCTCAAAATACCCACAAAAACCTATTGACCAACCTATTCACCATCAGATAATCACTAAAACCACTGAACTAGACCTTCTTTATCAAATGGAGGAACAAGGTGCTCTGCACCAATGATCATACATTTTTTGTGTGGAATACTCGAACTTCTCAACCGTCGTTTGTATGTTTCTCTTTTCGAGTGTTTTGTATGCCATCATAAGGGATCAAGCTAGTTGAACGCAAGTTAGATTAATTCCACTTGTTTGGGTGAGAAAGAGGACCATGCCTAGCGTAAACCTACCTATTGGGATACGTTGGATCAATTAGTTTGGTCACACGAATTGCAAAACGAAAGTTGCAACACTTTGCAACTTTTCACATCTTGAATTTAACACTTTTTTCATCAAGTGAAAATCCATTGCCACGGGAAAACCACTCTGAGATAGCCAAAACTAAGAGAGGTTTTTGTGGAGGGGCCCAATGCAATCCTGTAGGATCAGACAAGAAGTTTTTAAGCATCATGGTATCTGAGTAATAGCATGCTAAAGTTTGTAGCCATTTTGCACTTTGGACCCTTATGGGATCGATCCGGTGGAACGTAGCTCAGAGCGATTCCGTGTGTTTCGGTGCCAAATAGGAACATGCCTAACATAAAAATACCTATTCAGACATGTTGGAACAATCCTCTTGGTCACACGAGTTACAGAGTGAAAGTTGCACCACTTTGCAACTTTGCACAGCTTAAATTTGAAACTTTTTCCACCAAGTGAAAATCCGCCGCAACGAGAAAACCACTCTGAGATAGCCAAAACCGAGAGAGGTTTTTGTAGATGGGCCCAATGCAATCCTGTAGAATCAAATGAGAAGTTTCTAAGTGTCACGGTATCTGATTAATAGCATGCTAAATTTTGCAGCCATTTTGAACTTTGGACCCTTAAGGGATCGATCCGGTGGAATATAGCTTCGAACGATTCCGCGTGTTTCGGTGCAAAAAAGGACCATGCCTAGCATAAACATACCTATTCAAATGTGTTGGAATAGTCTGCTTGGTCACATAAGTTGCAGAGAAAAATTTGCACCACTTTGCAACTTTGCATTGCTTGCATTTGACGCTTTTTCCATCAAGTGAAAATCCGCCGCCACGAGAAAACCACTTTGAGATAGCAAAAATCGAGAGAATTTTTTATAGAGGGGCCCAACACAATCCTGTAGGGTCAAATGAGAAATTTTTAAGCATTATGGTATCTAGGTAATAGCATGCTGAAGTTTGCAACCATTTTGCACTTTGGACCCTTAAGGGATCGATCCGATGGAACATAGCTCAGAGCGATTCCGCGTGTTTCAGTGCGAAATAAGACCATGACTAGCATAAAAATACCTATTCGAACGTGTTGGAGCAGATAGTTTGGTCACACGAGTTGCAGATCAAAAGTTGCACCACTTTGCAACTTTGCATAGCTTGAATTTGACACTTTTTCCATCAAGTGAAAATTTGCCGCCACGGGAAAACCGCTCTGAGATAGCTAAAACTGAGAGAGGTTTATGTAGAGGGACCCAATGCAATCCTGTAGGATTAGATGAAAAGTTTCTAAGTATCATGGTATCTGAGTAATAGCATGCTGAATTTTGTAGCCATTTTGCACTATGGACCCTTAAGGGATCAATCCGGTGGAACATAGCTCAGGGCGATTCCTTGTGTTTCGGTGCAAAAGAGGACCATGCCTAACATAATCATACCTATTCAGATGTGTTGGAGTAGTTATTTTTGTCACACGAGTTGCAGAGCGAAATTTGCACCACTTTGCAACTTTGCACAACTTGAATTTGACACTTTTTCCATCAAGTGAAAATCCACTGCCACAGGAAAACCACTCTGAGATAGTGAAAAACAAGAGAGGTTTTTATAGATGGGCCCAAAAAAATCCTGTATAATCAAACGAGAAGTTTCTAAGTGTCATGGTATCCGAGTAATAGCATACTAAAGTTTGCAGTCATTTTGCACTTTGGACCCTTAAGGGATCGATCCGTTGGAACATAGCTCAAAGCGATTCCGTGTGTTTCAGTGCAAAAAAGGACCATGCCTAGCGTAAAAGTACCTATTCAGATGTGTTGGAATAGTCCACTTGGTCACATGAGCTGTAGAGAAAAATTTGCACCACTTTGCAACTTTGCACTGCTTGCATTTAACGCTTTTTCCATCAAGTGAAAATCTGCCGCCACAGGAAAACCACTACAAGATAGCCAAAACCGAGAGAGGTTTTTTTAGAGGGGCCCAACAGAATCCTGTAGGATTAGACAAGAAGTTTCCAAGCATCACTATATCAGAGTAAAAGCATGCTGAAGTTTGCAACTATTTTGCACTTTTGACCCTTAAGGGATCAATCCGGTGGAACGTAGCTCAGAGTGATTCCACGTGTTTCGGTGCGAAACAAGACCATGTCTAGCATAAAAATACCTATTAGGATGTATTGGAGCAGTTAGTTTGGTCACACTAGTTGCAGAGCGAAAGTTGCACCACTTTGCAACTTTGCATAACTTGAATTTGACACTTTTTCCATCAAGTGAAAATTCGCCACCACGGGAAAACCACTATGAGATAGCCAAAACCGAGAGAGATTTTGTAGAGGGGATCAACATAATCATATAGAATCAAATGAGAAGTTTCTAAGTGTTGCAGTATTCGAGTAATAACATGCCGAACTTTGCAGCTATTTTGCATTTTGGACCCTTAAGGGATCGATCCAGTGGAACATAGCTCAGAGTGATTTTGCGTGTTTCGGTGCAAAAGAGGACCATTCCTAGCGTAAAAATACCCATTTGGATGTGTTGGAGCAGTTATTTTGGTCACACGAGTTGCAGAGCAAAAGTTGCACCACTTTACAACTTTGCACAACTTGAATTTGACACGTTTTCTATTAAGTGAAAATCCACCTCCATGGGAAAACCACTCCGAGATAGCCAATACCGAGAGAGGTTTTTATAGAGGGGCCCAACACGATCTTGTTGGATCAGATGAGAAATTTGTAAGTGAAATGGAATAATTTTTATGGGGTTTGTGTTGCTGCCCCTTAGATTTTGATGGAAAAGGGCATGAAAAATGAGGTTTCACCCTAAGGTTTGATAAAATATTGCATGTAGAGGTTGGGTGATTATATTTTGAGTTTGTGTAGGTTATTTTAAGAAGATCTGAGGTGGTTTCATGTTATAGTAAGGTGTGGAACCATTCCTTTTAATAAACCCTCCTTATACTAACATAAAATAAGGGTTTTGGTTTGGCATGGTGGAGTGAGTTTGTCCTGAGACAAATTATGGATCTGAGGGTTTCGATATATGATAAATGCTTCCTCAAAAAGTTAAGGAGGTTTTTGAATGTTTAAAGGTATGTTCCTTTGTTTCTTGAATTCCCCTAGATAAATAAACACACACACACACCTAAAACATCCTAATTCGACCATACATGCTTTATATCACTTCTCTAATCACCTAATGACCTCTTTGAGACTTTGAATACATTACATATGACCTTTACATGACCTTTTCACATTGTTTACATTTAAAAATTCAAATTTTGTAAATTTTGCTATTGAAGGCATTTACAGAACAAGGTGCTACTGCACCAAACATAAACTCCACAATTACAATATTTGAGTAAATCTCATTACAATGCCTTAGGTACTTCGTTCTCATAGATATTTTACAATGTCACTCATACATTTGAGATTCTCTTTAAATGTCTACATCATAGGTGCTCATTATGAGGTTAACTTCAATTGAGTAACTTCAGACTCCCTCGCTAAGCTTCACACGCTCTTTTATAATGGCTTGAAATCAAAATTGAGATTTTTCAAGATCATCAAAATAAGGATGTTGTGTTGCTTTTTTGGCTGAGATTCTCTTTTATGGCTCATAAATCAACATTTTCTGCAACGAGAGATCAATCAATTTTTAGTAGTTTACTTACAAATACGCAAAGTAAAAGAGAAAAAGAAAGAGCATCCAAAATGGAAATGAAATAAAAATAGATGGAACACACTTACAGATAGGCATGCAGGTCTCACAACTTAGTCACTCCTGGTCATACATCTTCACTGGTAATTCCAACAACCTATTGCACACAACACCTCTCATGAATAGAGTAAGTTAAAATTTTAGATGCTCTTATAATGTCTACATCATAGCTGCTCATGATAAGGTTAACTTCAAATGAATAACTTGAAAGTCCCTCACCAAGCTTTGCACACACTTTTCTAATGGCTTAAAATCACAATTGAGATTTGTCAGGATCATCAAAATAAGGATGTTGCATTGCTTTTTTGGCTAACATTCTCTTGGATGGCTCATATATTTATATTTTTTGCAAGGGGACACCAATCACTATTTAGTATGTTACTTACAAATACGCAAAGTAAAAGAAAATGATAGCATCATAATCAAACAAATTAATGTGCATACAAGTATAAATTAATAAGAACCAATGTGCATATACTTACAAATTAATCCAACGAACCATCCGGGTCTGCTCTACTCTTTATTGTGTCAATTATTGCCTCATGGTAAAACTCACGGACCTTCCACAAAGTCTTTTTCAAAGGTCTACCCCCATATTTGGTCAAACAAACATTGGATGCCATGACAAGGTTCGAGTAATGAAGAATCTTACGATGCGTGTCAAAGTCCTGAATAGCCAATGTTTAACACTTGAATGTGGGTACCTTCTAAGCCATGTTCTAGTAACCACAATTGAGCTTGTAGGGTATTCAATGTTTTCTCCATCTATAACTGGGGCCTCCAATTTATTTTTGGCCTCAACACAATGACACAAGTAATAGTTTGTTCCCTCTTCATTGTCTTGAAATTTTTCAACATTACGAATACAGTACAAAGTAAGATATCAATATGGAATTTCAACAACTAAGCAAGTAGATATGTCACCTGGCTGAACTAGATTTGATACATGGTCAAAGTCGACCGATGATTCCATCTGTGTCAGTTCCAATGCTGTCGGAGGGTGATACGTGTGAAGTGGGCTAAGATAACTTGTCAACCATATGTCAACCCACTCCCTTGACTCACAATCATTCCAGGCTTGCATTGTACATGAAGAACAAAAGCATGCCATCTTTTGTGTATCGACCCTCCATGAACTTGCATTTGAGCTAAGGAAAGAGTGTACCTCACTCGATCTTGTTAGTGTACAATAGTCCTCATATGGTGCAATGTTAGTATCATCCATCAACCAAAAGAATCTATGAACTGAAGACATGCCTTCATTACCTGGACCCATTCAAGCATTACACCACTTGACAATTGATTTTGCATCTGTCAACTTTGCACTGTCTTTATACTTTAACTCTTCTAGTGCTAATTCTCTTTTCACGCATGCTCTTGCACCATCATGCTACCCATTTCGATGTCCAGCCTCACAAAAGTTCCACATATGTTGAACACCTATAATTAAATGCATCCTACACAACCAGTAGAACATGCACGAGTTCTTGAACTGTGTTGCACAGTTATCAGACCATATTATATGTCAGTTGTATTTTATGCCCCTCTGAGCCAAACCACTGTAGAACATTTGGAAGCAACCTTGCACAAACTCTAGAGAATGTGTGCGATCATCACTAATGTAAAAGTGGTACTCTCTCAATACCTTCCTTTGGTCAAATGTACTATCAGATGCATGAATGAATGCTATGTGCACAAATATCGAAACCTGTGTGGAGTTGTAATACTATGATAGAACCTCATGTTGTGGTTGTAGAGTGTAGTTATCCGCAAATTCAACCACTGATACTATGCTTCCAACTAGAAAGGTGTCCTTATATAGCTTGAATTGCGTGTCCAACCATTGGACTCTATGGGTATGCATTGCATACTCAGACAGTATATTGTCACGAAACATGGACATAAACTGGTACACTAGAATCTTCTCAATAACCAAATCACACCTTTTTTCTTGAGACCCATATTTTGTAGCATATGCCACTGTTTTATACTTCCCGAACTCTACTAGTTTTTGTCCCACCTCATATGTTCTTTCCATATGTTGACATACTAGCATACACTGGAAGCCACCGCAACGCTTGCATGAACCATCCAAGTATGCTGCCATGTAGAATATCTGGCCATCCTCTATTTCACATAATTTTTTTGATAAGAACTCTCTTGAAGATTTTGGTGGGGCTTCTATGCCACAATCTTGCAAAACATCATTAGTATGCAAATATACACATATAGAATGATAAACATCATAATGGTTAGAAAATTCAATATGTAGTCTACAACAACAAGTAGTGCATGTGTGATTTATCTTGACATAAAAAGGTTTAAGCATTTCAAAAAATATTTGAGAAATACTAATTTGAGGATAATCATTTTCAAATTTTTGAAAAAATTAGGTTTGAGTCATATCCAAAAAATGCTTTGGATGTGGCTCACAATTCCGACTATCGATTCTCCTTCTTACCACATCCCTTTGATTAGGAGATGGCCTTGTGTTATTCTTCCAATACTCTTCAATTAGTGTTCTCAAGGCTTCAAAAACTTCTTTATCTTTTCGTGACAGTCTCCCCGAGAATGCCTATAATTCATTTAAATCATTTCCCTCAATTCTTTGTCGCCTTTGATGGCTCTTGATAATGTTTTTCTACTAATTCCCATGTGTTCACTCATATTTTTAATAAGATGAGCTCTCTTTGTTTGAAAACTTACCAAAGTCGATGTAATGACACGTTGGGTGACATTACTATCCTTTGAGCATGAGGTATTACCCACACTCTCATAAGCATCCATTAGATTCTTCACAATAGTGTCTTCACTCGATGCATTCGATGTTCTCAACCGAAGAGTCTTCATGATGTTTCTATACTTTACACCCTGCATCATTTCAACAAATAGTTGACATCTTGCAGTCTCATTTAGTCTTTCAAAGAATCGTTCCCAAATCTTATCAGCATATCTTCTACAAGTGCGTGTTGAAATATTACCTTCCATGTGCTGCAAAATCTCATCATCATTATTAATCAAATACTTTGGCTTTCTACGTAAAATTTTAGGTGGTGTTCTCCTAGGTACATACATCTCAACATTAGGAATTTCATCAATATTTAATTGAGGTGGGATAGATTGCATACCTTCGATCAAGGTTGGAGAAGAAGACATACCTTGAGGTTCACATGGGGATGATGGCATACCTTCTTCATCAAATCCGAGTGATGATGTAATCTCAACTTGAGATGTGTTGGATGGTGTCCAACAATATTCACTTGAGGTAGATGGCGTCCCTCCATATTCACTTGCACTAGATGGTGTTTGTCCATATTCACTTCTGCTAGATGGTGTCCCTCCATATTCACTTGTGCTTAATGGTGTCCCTTCATATTCACTTATCGTAGAGGGTGTGTCTCCAAATACAGTATTTGAATCTGTCTTACGACAATGCTTTCACATTTGTTCCTTTTGTGCTGCCAATTCCCATTCTTTTTTTGACGGTTGAGGTTCCTCTTCAATTGGATTATTTTCATCAATCGTTTCCAATTTCTTCTTTTCACGATATGCCACCACCTGAACTCTCTCATTTTCTTTGAAGGTTTCATTCTCTTCGTCTGTTAGTTTCCTATTTGTCTTTTTCTTTGACATGGTGGATAATTTTATCTATACCATGGTAATGAGACGAATATTAGTTCCTAAAAAATGTATCCATTTAAGTTAATTGAAAAATATGTCATTCAAGGATTCATTTAAATAATACTTACAATCATCTTGTACAAAAGTTAACATAGCATAGACAAATGTGACATGATTTTTTTCAATCCAGAATACCTTAAATAAAAGTGGTAACATGGCATGCCATGATTGCAAGATAGGCTCAAAATGCAAGCATGGACATTTACAAAAAAATGCATTTTTTGGCAAAGTTGTGAAGAGATAAGTTAGTTAAGAAGTTACAAAAATAGTTAGATACATTGGGGGAGTTGAGTTTGAAGGGAAATAAGATAAATATTATGTAAGTTACAATCATAATGAGTGTAATGGCATTGTGAGTGTTTGATAAGTTTGTGGTGCGGGAGCACCTTGACAATCTATGCTTCCATTTTAAAATTTGATTCAATTTTGGGTATCTCCATGTCATAAGAGGGTCATTAAAGACATTTTCCACATATGGGAATCATTAGGAGGTTTAAAATGTGCATTGACAACGTAAGGTTATAATGACAAACAAAATTGAAAGCAAGCCACAATAGAATGAAAGAAAATGTGTAAAGACTTCACATACCTTAAAAACCATACTTTCAAATGGAGGAGTTCAACCCAATTATGTAGGCTTAGCTTCTTCTTTCTTCAAACTCCACAACAATTTGACTTGTTCAAAAGTTTGTTCCCTTCCAAACTTTAATTGTATATTAGTTTTCAATGGAATTCAAAATTCAATTGATATTATATGTCTTTCAATGTGGAAACTCTTCTATTTCATGAAAAGGTGGTAGAAAGATCATGGAAAAGGTGATGGAATGTGAAAAACATGCTTGCACACTTCACAACATCATCAAAAGGCTACTTTTTGTCGAAGCACGCATAGAACGCTAGAAGAATATACAAACTACGGGCCTTGACATCACACATATATTCAGTTTTTTTACCGTTTTTAGTTGAATACGAAACTCACTCACATTATAATGTGAGCGCATTATTTCTTCCTGAAACGGTAGCATCTCTACTTCTTCAAAACGCGCATGCGTTATATGAAATATGGTTTTCTTAATATATTTATTTTCTCGCTCTTTGTCTAAGAGGGAGAGAGACCGAGGGAGGAAGGGAGGGAAGGAGAGGGAGGAGGAAGGGAGAGAGGGAGGGAGAGGGAGAGTGAGAGGGTTAGAAAGAGATAGTGGGAGAGATGGAGATAGATAGGGGAGGGAGAGAGGGGGAGAGTGCGAGAGAAAGAGGGAGAGGGAGAGTGGGAGAGAAAGAGAGAGTGGGAGAGAAAGAAGGAGAGAGAGGGAGGGAGGGAGAGAAAGGGAGAGGGTTAGAAATAGATAGTGGGAGAGAAAGAGGGAGAGGGAGGGAGAGGGAGAGAAGAAGAGTGGGAGAGAAAGAGATAGTGGGAGAGAAAGATGGAGAGAGAGGGAGGGAGGGAGGGAAGGAGGGAGGGGGAGAGAGGG